>QJNU01001173.1:0-10089 GCA_004154915.1 Monosporascus ibericus | reverse complement strand
GTGCTGTTGCACTCATACAACTTTAAGTAGCTTAGCTCCGGAACACATATGGGCCGATCAGTAGGTGACCTTTCCGTATATGGGGTGCGCTACGCACCCCCCAGCTAGCTGACAGTAGTTGTTACGTCGCAACCATGAAAAAGGTCCGGATTTAATTAACCGGAACGCCCTTATGGTTATAACGTAACAATTACAACCCGTACGGACAAAAAAATGGCTGTACGGGCTTTTCCCATACTGAATAACCCTTGGAAGGTCCATAACGAAATGTTATACGCGGTAATTGGGTTGTTATAGTTATAAGGGCGTTCCAGATTAAAGGCTTGTTTAAAACGAAGCTTTTAGTTATTTTTTCGGGCGCGTTTTATTAATTGCGACTTAATTAAAACTAAATATATATAAGAAAATAAAGATTTTAATTTTATATTAACTTTTCGGAATTATAAAATAAGTAACGTTAAATTAAAATTATTTTTAAAAAATTCGAATTAAAAGTTTTTAAAGATTTATATGGGAATGCCCAAAACGGAACCAAAAAATCATAACTTGTTATTACGCCCTATTTTTGAGGTTTGTGTTTTTTGTGGGTTTTATATGGGTCTTTTATGGGTCGGTACTTAGAGCTACAGGTTTTAAAGAGCACTAGCCATAACTGCGCCGCAGGCGCAGCCACAACCTCAAAAATAAGGCCTGATCTCGATGAGGTAATAGAGGGTAGGCATTGGCTGCGAAGTATCAAACAGCTTAGGCGGCTTAGCAGCAAAGCACGTCTTCCTGTGAGGCTGACAGCAAGGCATGTCTCATTGGGCTAAACAGGCCGGTGATAAACAACCGAATAGGGGGCTGAACAGCCCTGCCGAGGAGCAAGGCTGACGGTAGTCACGTTCTCGTCGTTATAATAGCATAAGCATCCATACTGTCGCCAGCTCGTCTTATAACATCAAGCATGTCTGATCCTATTAGGTACAGTGTTGGCTGGATTTGCGCTATCTCGACTGAGTTCGTTGCCGCGCAGGCCCTGCTCGACGAGACACACGATGGGCCACAGCATGTCACCATCCATGACAACAATAGCTACGTACTGGGAACGGTTGGAAAGCACAATGTCGCAATCGCAGTTCTGCCCGACGGCGAATACGGCTTAAGCTCGGCCGCGATCACCGCGAGGGATATGGTCCACAGCTTTCCGAACATCAGGATTAGTTTAATGGTAGGCATTGGCGGCGGAGCACTAAGCACGAAACATGATGTTCGTCTCGGAGACGTCGTTGTGAGCTCCCCACAGGGTGGGAAGTGCGGTGTGTTTCAATATGACTTTTGGTAAGACAATACAGGAGCAGAAGTTTCAGACAACACGCATTCTCAGTCAGCCGCCTACGGTGCTTCGGACGGCGGTCGGCAGCCTAAAGGCAGCGCACGAGATAGACGGCGCTCAATTAGACGATATAATCAACCAAGCACTTCTAAAGAAACCTCGACTTCGACAGAAGTATCAGCGACAGGATCCGGATAACGACCGGCTATATCGCCCTGACTTCGTTCATTCAATTGACGCCACAAGCTGTACCGGCTACTGTGATTGCCAGCCGTCGAATTGGGTTCCACGCTCGACAAGGGACGAGTATAAAGACAACCCGACTGTGCACTACGGTCTCATTGCATCGGCCAACCAGCTCATGAAGGATGCATACATCCGCGATAAGCATGAAGAAGAGGAGGACGTGCTCTGCTTCGAGATGGAAGCGGCGGGCTTAATCAACCATTTTCCAGGTCTGGTCATTCGAGGTATTTGTGACTATGCGAACTCGCATAAGCACAAGGCGTGGCAAAGGTATGCGGCGATGGCGGCGGCGGCAAACACAAAGGGACTACTCGCAAAGATTGCTCCCAATAAACTTGAGGCTGAGAAGATTGTGGATATACTTGATTCGAGTTAGTCCCTCGTTCTTTTTACATGAATTAAGTAGTACTGAGTATATCTAGTTAACGCCGGAGTCAATGCTGTCAACACGTCTTTACAGAAGTCAAGTTTACGAGAGCCAAATAGAGAGATCTACAAATGGCTTCAACCTGCTGACCCGTGGACAAATCTTCATGAGGCTCTGAGCCAGCGAAATGCAGGCTCCGGATCTTGGCTACTCCAGCACGAAGTGATTTTATCCTGGAGGGCCGATCGCAGCTCGTGCTTATGGCTGTATGGAATTCCAGGATGCGGTAAGACCATTCTTAGCTCCACCGTGATCGAAACTCTAAGGGTAACAGGCAAGGACCGCATCGTCCTCCACTTCTACTTTGCTTTCAATGACAAGACCAAGCAAAAGCTGGAGGACTTGATTCGCTCTCTTGTAATTCAGCTGGGATTACTACGAGACGATTGTCAAAAGCTGCTAGAAGACCTATTCTTCACTTGCAGCCACGGTCGCCGACTGCCATCTTGCGATGAGTTATGTAAGCGTTTTTTTTTAGCAATGATCAATAATGTCGGCGAGCTGTGCATCGTGATTGATGCGCTTGACGAGAGCACGAGTCGACAAGGTGGCAGCACTGCGAGCTTGGTTGGCAGAGATACTGGGAACTAAAGCTGTGACGATTCGAATCGTTGCGACGAGCCGACCGGAGTGTGACATCGAATGTAGAATGGATAACCTAGGGAGGTCTGTGAAACGGGTCTCTATCAGGGCGAGAGTGTTGAGCAAGACATTCGTTCATATACGCGTTTCCGTCTACACAATGACCCGGAGCTTCGTAAATGGCAAGCCCAAAGAGAGGTACAAGATGAGATCGAATCATCGGTGTTACGCAACGCGGATAGCATGTGAGTGTGAAGTAAAAGCTAGGAAGCCTTCTGCTAACATATATGGCAAAGGTTCCGTCTGGTTGCCTGCCGATTAAATGTGCTCCGAGACTGTATAAGCTTGGAAGAACTTCGGAAAGAGCTATCTTGTCTTCCTCGGGACGTCAACGAGGTATGTGAAAGAATACTTTTAAGTATCCCGACCTTTCGGCGCCAAGCCGCTATCAGGATCGTACAGCTACTGCTCTACTCATCACGGCCGTTGAAAGTGAGTGAGCTTCTTGACGCTATTGCAGTAGATACCGAGGGCGATATCCCTTTTGACAAGGGTCGTCGGCCGATAGAAGCAATGGATATAGCAGTTTACTGCTCAAGTCTGACTGACCTAGTAAGAGATGAGGAGGTACCTCAGTCTCTGATAGAGGCACGTTATCGTCGAAGTAACAACTCTGAGCCGGTTCTCCAGCTAGCGCACTTTTCTGTGAAGGAGTATCTAAAATCAGCGAATATTAAGATCAGCTTTTGTGACTATTTACAAGAGCAAAGGGTGGAACAAACCTTCGCAGAGGTCTGTGTGACCTGCCTACTCCGTATTAAAGAGAACAACACTGCTGAGCTTATCCGACATCAATTTCCCTTTGCACAGTACTGTTCAGAGAACTGGTATATCTACAGTGCCATGCTAAGAACGGAGCCTAATAGTCTTCATACTTAGAATAATGTAGCTGCTGAACTGGAACGAAGTTTCTTTTGCTAACTCTATCTGCCTTCACCTAATGGATCGGCGCGGGCGACTCCCAGGCGCAAGCCATGGACTTGCACCTCCGCTATATTATGCCTCGTTTTCAGGCCTGTCCATTGAGGTAGGGGCACTCCTTGACCAGGGCGCAAATGTCAACGCGGAAGGGGGAGAGTACGGCAATGCTCTATAAGCTGCTTCTTTAAAAGGGCACAGTGAGATCGTGGAGATGCTCCTGGCTAGTGGCGCAATTTTTGAGGAGCAGAGAGGACACTACGGCAATGCTCTACAGGCTGCTTCTTTTAAAAGACACGATAGAATTGTGGAGATGCTCCTGGCCAATGGCGCAAATGTCAACGCGGAGAGCGGACTTTGCGGCACTGCTGTACAGGCTGCTTCTTCTAAAGGGCACGATAAGATTGTGGAGGTGCTCCTAGCTTATGGTGCAACTGTTAAGGCGCCGAGCAGATGCTATAGACCCGATGGTGATGCTCTGCAGGCTTCTTCTTCAGGAGGGCATGATGAGATCGTCGAGATGCTTCTAGCTAAGGGCGCAAATGCTAACGCGCGGAGCAGACGCTATGGCACTGCTCTACAGGCTGCTTCTTCAGGAGGGCACGACAAGATTGTCGAGATGTTTCTAGAGGGCCAGTACACGCACGGTCGTAGGCTAGGGGACTATAGCAACCTTTTCACGGTCAGAACTTCTGCATGACACGCCTGCCTATTCTGCGCAACTGCAAAGGCTCGATATTTCTCCCTGGGAATCTTGCAGCCATGTTAGTGCAGCCCGTTTCTCTCGCGCTATAACGTAGAAAGATTCGAGTGTCCGTTCTGGTCTCGTGTAGATCTGGGTAGCAAGGCAATGTCTTCTCGCATCTCATTAGATGCTCCGAATACAGCATAGTATATCCGTAATGCGTGTGTGCCGATTCCCAGTCAGAGCCTAAGGCCTGCGAGCCAAAGCAATGCAGCTAAAACGAAGGCTCTCTCCTCCTCCATCCGCGTTCAACTTGATGATCCTCTTGATGCCCATGTCAAGCGCTCGCGGACTGAGAACGTCCTCGTCGTCAGCAAGACTTCCTCTCTCCAGAGGACCCTTCCTCGACCCTTCAAGCTCCCAGAGCTTCCCACCGCTCTTGACAAAACTCACAAAATGCCCACCATCACGCTCACTCGTCGGATCCGCATAGCTGTCGCCGGCCTGCTCGACCGACTTGTGAGCAAGTTCGAATGGCTCGCTGTTGTACAGCATTTCGGCGCGTTTGGTCATATCCAGCGGTATGGCGAGACTCCGTATCGCCGCGAGATCGGAATCACGCTTGATAAAGTCGACGGCCGGACCGTTGATCAAGCAATGGAGCAGACCGATCGAGCCGCAGGCGTGGCCGATGGTCTGCTTGAACCAGATGACCGGCTCGTCAGGGCCGGAGCCAGTGTAGGGTTCTTTGTTAGCGTCTTCGGCCTTGCGACTTCGATCCCAAGCTGGTGTAAGTGGAATGATGACCAGCAGAGCCAGGGCAGGTCGAGGGATATGTGCGAGTTGTTCGGGTTCATCCAGGGAATAGACGTCGTAGAATTGGAGCTCGGACGATAGACCCAACTTCGTTGCCAATTGGTTCATTACATCGGGGTTGTTCTCTGCCATTTGCGATGAGTTTCTACTCAAAGACAAGCGGTCCATGAGGGCTTAGTCCTTTACCAAGCATTACCCATGTCTTCTTTTCCATTTTGGGGAATCAATAGATGGAGGACGTCGAAAAGTGAGAAATGTTGGCAGGAAGGAGATGGTGTAGAGATTGCAGGATCCGATTCTTAGAGCTATCGCAAAACAGGGCGCCCGACAGTAGCTGTGAGATGATCAAAGACTACCATTGCGGGAAGCTGGATGTCGTGATACAAGTGGAGAGTCGTACTGTGCTCGCGGGGCGATATTTACCTCCTACAGTAAGCCTTTAGCGCCAATCATCTCAGCCTCATAAAATGTTGGTGGGACCATGCCTTCAACCCCGCAAAACGACTCCTGTAAGTTCGCCAGCGACAATATGAGAGCCGCCATCCTCACCTCTGGCTCTTGAGCTCCTCCTCAACCACAAAAGCCATCTGACACTCAGAGTCCGATGGCTGAACCGATCGGTTTAGCCTCAAGTGTTATCACACTGACGGTCTTCACCTTCAAATCCGGCAGCAAACTACGCGATGATATTCAGCTATTCAAATCCCAACCACGTCAAGTCCGTGAGCTGCTGACAGAACTATCGGCCCTGACTCTGCTTTTGCAGAGACTCTCTGAAACGGGTGATCTAGGTCTTGATGTAGATCTTGCTGCCCTCAGACTGACGCTAGAGCAGTGCAAGCAGGCTTGCGATAACGTTAACGCAGAGCTTCTTGCCTACTGTTCCCGGTCTAGCCTTGATCACGCA
Source organism: Monosporascus ibericus (assembly GCA_004154915.1). Lineage (NCBI taxonomy): Eukaryota > Fungi > Ascomycota > Sordariomycetes > Xylariales > Monosporascus > Monosporascus ibericus. Next base: position 4,133 of record QJNU01001173.1, on the reverse strand, counting down.
AGCTTCCGCGACTGGCTTAAGCTAAAATGCAGCAGTGGCGGCGGTATTGAAGGCTTTCGACAACAACTAATAGGATACAAGTCTACCGTGACCGTTGCACTCACCTTCGCCAATCTGTAAGCATCCAGATTCCTCGCTTAACCGGCCTTGCTAAACCTAGTCTTCTACGTAGCCGCGCATCCGTTGCAAGTGCTGAAGCTATACAAGCATGTAGAGACTCGATCGCGACCTCGACTATTGATTTGGAAGCCTACCTCGAAGATATATTGCAGAAGCTCGAGGCTCTCAGTCCACGCGTTACTGGTGGACTGAACCCTGATGCGACCGTTCGCCGTTGTATGGAGAAAGAACGACTGAGCACGGAGAAAGCTCTCCAATTCTCCACTATGCTTGCGGAATAAATTGAGAGGATCCAGGCTGATTTTCAGAATAATCGAGATCATGACTCAACCTCCGGGATGTTATTTGGAGAGGGACTCGACGGCTGTATGCACTATATGCGCTATATGCTAAACAACCTGGAGAAATACCAGAAGAGTACTAGTGAGCGTCTGAGTACTGCCTTAGATGCTGCCTCTGCAGAAGACCAGGCCTCTTTCAATAAGCTTCAGAACGAAGCCAAGACTCTACGGCGATGTCTAGCATTCTGCTCAGATGTTGATGCTTACGTGGAGGCACAAATCAGCAACATCGAAAACCATGCGGAAGGCCATGATACGATACAGTTTATGGTTTCTACAGATGGCCGACCAATCAACGGGAAAAACCATGGTATCGGAAAGAGGCAGAAGCAGGCTGGTGGGCATTTTGGTGATACATCACTTCAACAAGTATCGCAAGACTTTAAAAGCATAGCCTTATACCAAAGCGGTCACAAGGAGGACGCCAATCATTCAGCGTCAATACCAGGTCATGATGCATTGGTCAATCCCAAGTCGCCGTTCGGGGATCGTCACGGCCCAGGCTTCGTGCTTGCCAAAAGCTCGGCACCCCACGACCGCCATCCAGAGCAATAGTGCTTAAGACCCACCCCTAGACTCATTTGTATATGTATCTTACTTATTCATACTAACGGTTTGGAGCTAATCAATAAATACGGGTCAACCAGATTAAACCACTCCGCAAAGCTATCTCTACAAATAACCCAATCCAATCATACGACTTTAAGCTTGCTGGGGGCCCACGAGACATGGAGCTTTAGCCCCATCATACGATGCAAATATGTGAGGAATCTCTAGTGTCCACCAGATATCTCTCAACGGCGTAGTCTCGAGCCTATACAGCTGAGAATGATGGCGTCTGCTGCGAAGGTGGCGTTGCTACAATTTCAAACTTGACTGATTCTATGTTCTTGCTGGCCACTCGCCTGACTCTATCCACTCTTCACTTTTAAGCAGTACATGAGCTATTAACAATAGCCCAGTCTGGTAATTGTTTCCTGTGTGAGTATTGTTCTATGATGGTCCTTGCGCAGAGCTAATTTGGGGCCTGTCATTAGTTAACTTGGAGACTGAAAGGAAAGGGCTGGAGGTGATTGGTCCACAGTGGACTCTGCGCATCATGGCCAATCAGATTTGAGTTCGGGGAACACATGCGCTGAGCGACAGGCAAAGGCGGGGAACGGTGATTTCCAATCTGACTTTAACCATAGGGATACAATTATTCTCCTCAATTAAGTCATCCCATTCCTACGCTTTTATGATAAATTCTTCTGGGCATTTCACAATGGCCGACCCTCTGAGCGCTACAGCTTCAGTCATAGCTGTGGTCGCAGCTGCTATTCAGTCAGCAAGTACACTCAAAGAAACCGTCAAACGCTATAGAGAGCGCGATAAGACCTTGCAGAGATTGCAGGAGTATCTTGAAGATTTGATTGCACTCTTGAAATCACTAGAAGATATTCAGGCCCTCGAAACATCGATGTTGTCATTGCTTCAAGGTCCTGTTAGTCGATGCGCTCAAATCTGCCACGAATTCGAAATTTCGATGAAACGCTTCCACGGCGAGTCTAAGGCTGGCTTCCGGGATTGGATGAAGCTAGAGTTTATGAAAGGAAATATTAACGACTTCATGGATTCTCTAGTTGGATACAAATCAACTATCGCCATTGGGTTGGGTATAATCACAATGTCAGTTTTGATTTACCTATACTCTGATTCTTGATGAATTTTATTGACAGTAAACCTACAGACAAACCTCTAAGACTTCTCAGGAGGTTCTAGAGAAATACAGTGAGATGATTCAGGATACGACATATAGCTTGAAGCTTCATCTACAACGCATTGACGAAAAGATGGCGTTATTAAGTGGTGAAACAAGCAAAAGTTCGGATAAGGCCACCGATCTAAAGGATGAGAAAGCGGTGACGGAGCAGTGTCTTCGAATTTGCGAAGATGCAAAATCCTACCTTGAATCAATTATTGTTGGAGAGCCTTCTCTTCAAGAACACACGCCACCTCAGCCTTCCCATGATGCTCAACTTGTCTTTGAAGCTCAAAGAATAACTCGAAAGGCTATGGAAAACTATCGTGATAGTTTGATTGAGACTATCGGCCGATTACGCGAACGTTCAGAGAACCTAACTATACAAGGAACTCCAAACGCCGATATGGAGAAATCGAGGTTGCAGAGTGACATTGAAATGTTCAAGCAGTGCCTAGAGGTGTGCAAATTTGCCTCCCAAGAAGTTGCCAATCAGAAAATACATACAGTTGGGGAAGCAGTGGCTGAGGAAGATAGTGATCAAGTGGTAGTCACTACCTTAGCAGACCTCTTTGATGTCAGGAAGGCATTCTCAAGAGGCAGATCGGCGCAGTTGGTTGGCTCGATGACAGATGAGACACTTCGACAAATATCCGAGGACCGCTATGGCAGCCGGTTCGGCGCTTTGTCAAAGGACCAACCTTCTGAAAAGGCCAGAACTGAGGTTCCATATCAACAAGGCAGACTGGCAAAGCCGTCGGGGTTGGTGGAAAAAACCGGCAAAGCAAGTCCTAATGAGGTCAGAAAACGGACTGAAAGTAGGGCACGGGATACAGACAGTTGAACCATACGCCGATGACGCTTTACAATAGACATTGCTAAACTATAATGAGCTTCAAGTCTAAAAAGGGACGCAAATTTGTGCAAGTAGCGATTGAAAATTCTATATCTGAAGCCTGCGATTATCTGAGTCTACCGATTCTTCAGCTTAGTACTGTATCTAACCTGTAAAAAACCTACAGCCCGCTCTGGGAATTGTTTCTTATATTGTGCGTGAATATCCTTCCGTGATAGCCCCTGGTCCTTCAGTGTAACTATCAGGCCATCCTCTTCAGGAGTAAATTTGTTTCTTGCCGTGCCTCGCTTTCTCTTGTTATTGCTCAAGGAGTTCTGGGTTTGGGTGGTGGGACCTTATGCGAGACCGTCTTTGCACCAGCCTGTTAGTTCTTACAGGGTTCCCAAGTAAACTGTAGTTGGAAAGTCACCAAGCCATCAATGGTGATACGCTTCGGAACCGCTTGTCCAAGTGGCCATTCCTCAAATTTTGCTGTAGGTGCTTGTACGTTTGACTCGCCATCACCAGAATGAGAGTGTGGTGGGCTGGGCATACTGTACTGCCCAGCAGCTGATGAGCTCCGTCGTAAGAAGTTGTCGCTAGCTGCCTGCGTTTTTTTCCTGGTAGATCTTCTAAGGACAGTTAAGCCGGGGGAAGGAATAGCTTTCTGGCGCCTGGAAGGTTTGGAAGGTAATGGGCAGATGCCACCACCATCTTCGTCCATCTCTGTTTCACTTAAGCCAGAGAGCCCATGGAAGCCGTTACGTAGTGGTTGCCGAGGAGCTTGGTCCTGGTCGCTGTCACTGTCGGGAGGCTCATAAGGATCATCACGGAGATCTTTCCGAGCGTGCACAGCAGTCCTTCGACGCTTGCGACGATGTTAATCTTCATCTGCTGGATCAATCCCGGAGATCGCCGTACTACAACTCGCGTAACGAACTGGAATCTTTCTCCGTCGAAGCCTCGACTTGGCTGGATGCGACTGGCTGCCATCCTGTCAAACAGCCTGAGACCACGCAAATTGAGTATCCTCGTTGCAGCTTCATTCGTATATTGGTTCTGATGATGATAACAGCTAACTGTCTCTCGTCAGGGC
>QJNU01001172.1:0-10117 GCA_004154915.1 Monosporascus ibericus | reverse complement strand
TTAATTTTTCCCCCCCCCCCCCTGAAAGTAACTTCCGAAGTTGTTAAAAACTTTTAGACCCGGGTAAGCGAGCTTTAAATGCCATCGTCGAGTATCGGCAGTATTCGCAGTTCGTTTTATTTATAAATTAAACTTTTTCCGTCGAATACAAAACCTTTTCCGAGTTAATTGTAATGGCAGATATTTAAGTATTATCTGATTATGCCTTTCGGTTAGTTCTTTAATAATAGAATTGTTTTTCCGCCGTAAGTAATTATTGATCTTTTTATGATTTTATTAAAGGTTTTGTTTTTTTTTAGTAAACGTAATAATACCAGGGTATATGCGAATCTTTTGCTGTACGTTACGTTCCGTAAGCGTATTAAATAAAAACCATTTAGGCTTTCGCAATGGATATTTGTATTTCCGTTTCCGAGGATAAGGATAATTATATTTCCGGCGTATACATAATTATTTCAAGATGTTAACTTAAAGTTTAAAAATCTGCTTATTCTTTTTAAAGATATAAAGGTTAACCCTTAAATCGAAAATAGAAAGTTTTTTTAAAGAATAGGTAGCCGTTTTAAACGTTACGTAGAATATTAGGAACATAACCTTAATGATACTTATCTGGCGTTTTAATTATTCGGATTTTTTAGGTAGTACCGTAAGGTTTATTTTTTAATTTCTTCCGTAAAGCCTATAACGGTATTATTACGTTTTTTTACTAATTACATAAAAGTTTTATTTAGTTTTTCATTCTCGGGTGCTTTATTTTTAAAAACGAATTAATAGGTTAATAATTTATGAAAACTTAGGTATGTTACGTAGGTAAGTTCAGTAAGGTTTTCGTCAGTAATAATGCGTTTTTGCTTTAATTCGGTTACCTTAGCGTTTCGATTTCGATTTTAACCTTAACTTTTACTTTAATTAAATCCTCGATTTCCTTTAATAAACGTAATAAATTAGTTATATAGCTTGCTGGTACCCGATAAAACGTCGTTTATTTCGGAGTTGGAATCGTTTATATTTCCGAAAGTTGCTACGAATACGCCTTCAGCAATTTGCAGGCGAGCTTTTTTTAAATTATAAGGAAGTATAATCCTTAAGTTACGCTGCTATTTTGCGGTATTTTAAAGTTCCAGATTTGATCTGTTTTTAATAAGTTATTTTGAAGCTTATAGTCCAATCGTCAAGGACGTCGTTAAGGGCTTTTTTTAAGTCGTTTACCAGATTTTGTATATCGTTAGCTTTTTCGATATTTTTGTTTTGTACGTTCGATATAGCCGTTTCCTATTATATTACTTATGTTCCGAAATTTTTTAGAAGCTTGGTAAATGGCTTGGTAATTGTTCGATATCTTTTTCTTACTTCCGGCTTTAGTCGTTTTTGGTAAATAATGCCGGTTTCCCTTAATTTGCTGTACTATTCGTCGAGGGTTTTTATCGGTTTGCAAATTATAAGTCGGTAATTCGGTAATATCGAAAATAAGATCCAATTCGTTAATTCCTTTACATTTTTCCGGTAATCTTTATATTCCTTATTTTAGTATACACAAACGGCCTAATCCCCGTTATTATTAAGTTTGCCTTCGGTAGTTATTTTTATTACGGAATTCGGTCTTCCGCCGACTTCTACCGGTTTAACGGTACTTGATGCGACGGTTATACTATCGGCGGTAGTCTCGGTTAAGGTGTTTTGAGTGATTCGTAAATTGGCTCTTTTCGGGTAATTCTCGAACTTTGGCTTCGTAGGTTGGGTAAGCCATAATAATTTCTAATCTAGGTCGATGTAGTCCCATAGATTTAGGGCTGTGGCTTTGGTTTGGAATTCGTTGTCCTATAGATTCCAATATTCAGGGACTAAGTAGACCGTCTGTTCTGCAGCAGCTTTGATTATTATAACTGAAAGTTGCTTGCCGTTATAATCGTGATATCGGTATAAAATAAGACTAAGACTCTTAATTATTAAACACAAGGGTGTATTTAGTATTAGGGTTCAAACTTGGTATTTTTATATTGTATTGACCATGGAATGGTTAATGTCTAGGTGGTCTGGTATGTCCATACAAATAGTGTAGCTGGAAAGGTCTCCACTTATAATCCCAAGAAATCTCCGATGCTTTCGCCACACGCCACATTCCTGACAACTACCAGTTATCTGACAAGTTTAATTAGCTTTAAAGATTAATTAAGGACAGAAAACATTAATAACTATATTCTTTAACGGCCTAAAGGAAGAAATCTAAAGAAACCTATTTAAGGATGAACGCCTTAAATGGCTAGTGGATTATATTACCATAGCAGTCAAAATCGACGACTGATAGTACGCTTCAAGAGCTCGATATTCCAAGTACTGGCAAAATAACTAGCCAAGGTATTCCCCTAGCATTAGTAGGTTATGAGGAACAAATATATCCCATAAAACGGCACCTGGACACATGGAAATAAAAGTAATATAACGACAAAACCGACGCCTGGTTCAGTGCTATAACGGCGGAAAAATGAGATATATCGCCCGTAAATATCGAAGTAAATAACAGTTTAGATAATGGGCAGCTATATTAAAAAGATAGCCTAGAAACAGCCAGAACAATTAAAATAATAAGATATTCGGCATAATCAGTGTTAGAAACGATTATAATCCCCCTAAGAAAATATAACGGGAACTCCAGAAGGTAAATAAACTGTCTTAGGTAGCTATCCAGGAACAACGAGCCCCAACTACAGGACTTACAGTGGCCTAGTGGCTAAAGGAACACGACGGATGGAAAAAGCTTACAAAAGATAAGTTACTGTCCCGTTCCTAATAGAAACGGTAATAACGGTACGAACAGTTGGAACTAAACCCATGGATTAAGAAATACCAAGGTGTTATGACCTAACGGTCTTGGCTGCAACACACACAGTCGGACCTCCAGAACTTCAATCCCGACCCAAGTTCAGACATCACGTGACCAGCTCAAAAAGCTTAAAGACCCCTATTGGCCTAAAGCTCTTGAGCCAGTTAAGCCACGAAAGGTGTTATGACCCAGCGAGGCTTGGCCTCCCCAAACGGTCGGAGACTGCGGTCCTAGGAAATCGGATCACGTGACTTCTGATCACGGTGGATCCAGTGATCAGGAGTGACCAAGGCCAAAGGATTACTATTAATTATAACGAACGATAATGATTAAAAGGGATTAATAAGGATCATCTTGGTTTAACAAAAAGGATATATACGCTTATTACCTTTCCTATAGTCCAGATAGTACCAGCTTGTAATATAACTTAGTTACCTAGATTACCTTTAATAATCTGTTATTACCAGACGTAATTATTAAACGTATTATTGTTTAGTTTCCTACGATATTACTGCCAACATAAACCGTACGATTAGGTTTAATAATTGGTTAAACTTTTTAACCGTCATACGTTATAAGCTTTTGTTTAATAATGTTGTTAGATTTTGAGCAATACCATTAATATTATATTTTTTAGTAAGCAACCCGCCTTTAAAAAAACCTTTTAGGTACTTAAGGATAACTTTATGGATTTCGATAACGAAAAGATTCGACTTAGTTTTTCCCAGAAAAAAGCCTTACGCCGATTAAAGTAGTTAATTAACGTAGTTACTTAGTTTATCAATAATAAGATCGAGCTTATTAATACCTTTAAGGAGATTTGCAAGTAACTGGAAGCCCAAAAAATCGAACTAGCAAGATAAGCAAGTATAAAACAATTCGATTAACCGGATTAACTAGCCCAGCTAGCATAATCCGCCTAAATGATTTACGGCAAGGAATTCGGAGAAGTTTTAAAGCCTACCAAACTTACCCCTTTCGACGGAATTACTACCAAGTTATAGTAGTTTTTTACGGAATGCCGTGCCTATTTTAAATACTTCCTTATTAGATTCGTAACGTTTATTTTTCGAATCCAGTTCGCCGTAAAATAGTTAACCGGAAACGTAATTACTTGGTTTAAACTTACTTTACGTAAGTAGGTTATTAAATTTCTTTAATAAAGATCCGTAAAAACCACGAATATTTATAACAATTACGAAAAATTTAAAAAGAAATTAAAAAAGGCATTTGGAATGGTAAACGAGAAAATTAAGGCCGAAAAAAAGATTAAGGATTTAAAATAAAAAGGATTAGCTTTTAAATACGGCAACTTTTTTATTTAATTGGCTTCGAAAATTAATTAGGAATAAAAAATATTAATGGTTATATTTTTTAATGGCTTAAAAAAGGAAGTATAAAGAAAATTGTTTAAGGATAAACGCCCCGAAAAATTAATAAACTATATCGCCATAGTAATCAAGATCGACCATCAGTAATACGCTTAAAGGATTTAACATTTCAAAAACCGACAGAATAATAAGTTAAGGTACCCCTTTAATACCAGTACTTTACGAAGAATTAATACGTCCCATAAAATAATATTAGGATTTATAGAATTAGGCGTAATCCAATAACGTAACCCGCGTATTATTAAATACTTTAATTATAATAAGATAGAATATAAGGCTTATTAATATAAGGTACTTAAAAAGTTACGATAAAATACCTGGATATTAATTCCTTAGGAACTTTTTTAAAATAATTAAGGAAACGATAATAAATTAATTAATATAATTAAAATCAGGGATAATTATAATCCCCTTAAAGAAATATAATAAGGATTACAAAAGGTAAAAAAGTTATTTTAAGCGGCTATTTAAAAATAGCGAACCCTTATTATAGGATTTACAGTAACTTAATAATTAAAGAAGTACGACGGATAAAAGGAGCTTTTAAAGGATAAATTATTTTTCCGTTCCCAAAAAAAACGGTAATAACGGTACGAATAGTTGGAACTTAACGTATGGATTAAGAAGTACCAAAGATAAGATGAAAACCTGTTACCAGGATAACTAAACCGGTATGGGAAACTTTATGTTATTTAATGCAAACGTACCTATTGCTTAAAATATATGGAAAAAAAACGGTATATTAAGATATGCTTTACGCGAATATATAATTAGGGATTCGATTTTTATAATTAAATCGGGAAAGATTTTAAGGATTAATAATAGTACAAATATTTAAAAACGTTCGTTTTAAAAAATATTATTAATATTATTATAACCGTAACGAACTGGCCCGAAGGAAAGAATTACCTTAACGAAGATTTTATATGTTATTACGGTTAATACGATTATAAGATAAAAGAAAAATGGATTTACTAAATAATTATGAAAATATTACTGGAAATAATTAATAACTTGAACTTCCGTTTAAGCTTTATAAATAACCCGGAGGAATAGTAAGAAATTAAATACGAAATAAAAAAAAGGAATAAAGAAATAAGGTAATACGACGTTTAGTTTTAAGCATAATAGGAAGGATAAGAAACTTCCGAACCAAAATATATTATTAAAGAAGATTTTTAAACGTAAGTCCTTTTATTCGAAATTACCTTACGCCGATAGGAAGGATAGCTAAAGTAATTAAAAACTTTTAACGTATAAAATTAGAAACGTATTAAGGCGTTAGAAGATAAGTTAAAAGACGAACGCCATTTATAAAAAAGCCGTAGGATGGTAAAATCCGGAAAAATTAGCAGAAGTTTCTTAAAAAGGTTTTAAACGCGATAATAAAAGCTAAGAACGACCTTATTATTTTGTAAGTACGGATTGGGATATATTGGTTTACCGTATTTATGGATTACGGAATAATAAAAGGTAATTATATTATGCCGGATGTGGTTAATTGATTTCGATTATTATGGAAGGAAAAGATAAAACTTTATATTACCGAAAACGTAGAAGGTTAAGTATTTGCTTACGATAACGGAAAGATTAGCCGCAAGATTAATTACTTCGAAATCTTTATTAATGGACGAAACTAGATAGCAGATTTCGATATCGTTTTAATAAAGAATTACGACATAATTTTCGGAAAATTATGGCTGTATTAATATAACCTTTTAATCGATTAGATAATTGGCTAGGTGGAGTTCGTTTTATATTTATTTAATAAAAAAAAGTAAGATACGAAGAGATTTTAATATTTGATCGAAGATAACGACGAATATAAGCATAAGGATATAACAAAAACCTTATTACTTATAGGAACAAGATATAAAAAAAAGTAAGGGTATTATAAAAGGATACGACGTATTATCGTTATTATTAAAATAAAATTACGAAAGATAAATAATTACTTATAGTATTAGCTTTTAAAGCTAGAAACCATAGTTAACGTATTTTCATAATATTATAGATATAAACGATTATTTCGTAAGGAACTTAAGACGAAATTACCAGAATATAGCGAATAGGATTACGAAATAGTTTTTAAAGACGGGATATTAACTAGATTTTATCCAATTTATAACCTTAATAAAATAAAATTATAGGTATTATGCGAATACCTTAAAAATAAGTTTCGGAAAGGTTATATACGACGTTTTAATTTATTAGCCGGATACCTTATGTTTTTCGTATTAAAAAAAAACGGAAAGCTACGTTTAGTTATCGATTATAGGTAATTAAACGATATTATGATTAAAAATAAAATACCGTTACCCTTAATTAACGAAATAAAGGATCGTTTTTACGAAGTTAATTAATTTATAAGCTTAAACCTTAAAAAAGGATATAATTAAATGCGCATTAAGCTAGGATACGAATGGAAGATAGCCTTTAAGACGAAGTACGGACTTTTTAAGTATTTCGTTATACTTTTTGGACTTACGAACGTATTAATAACTTTTTAACGGATGGTTAATTACGTACTTAGGAAGTATTTAAATATTTTCGTTATTTGTTACCTCGACGATATTCTTATTTACTTAAAAAATAAAAAGGAATATATAAAATACGTTTATATAATTTTTTAAGCCTTATAAGACGTTAATCTTTTAGTTAATAATAAAAAAAGCCAGTTTTATACGCAAAAAATGGAATTTCTAGGATATATTATTACTTTAGGATATATTAAAATGGACCTTAAAAAGATCGCTGTAATATAAAAATGGAAAACGTTTATTATAGTTAAAAAAGTATAAGCTTTTTTCGGATTCGTTAATTATTACAAAAAGTTTATTCGAAACTTTAATAAAATAATTACGTTATTATTTAACTTAACAAAAAAAAGAAATAAGTTTTTTTAAATAATAAAGACGAAAACCGCTTTTTAAGAAATTAAAAACGCGATTATTAATAAGCCAGTATTGATTATATATAACCTAAACCGCCCAGTTAAGCTTAAAACCGACGTTTCGGATTACGTTTTGGGTATAATAGTAAAATACCGTAATAATTAAGGCCATTTACACCCTATTACCTTTTATTTTTGCAAATTAAAAAAAGCAAAGTTAAATTACGTTATTCCCGATCAAGAATTTATGGTTATCGTTAAAACCTTTCGAAAATTCAGATATTACCTTAAGGGAAACCTTTACCAGGTTAAGGTATATACCGACCATAAAAACCTTACCCGTTTTACCATTATCAGAGAACTTATAGGACGATAATTACGTTACGCCGAAAAATTAACAAAATACGACTTTATTATTATTTACTAAAAAAAATCAAAAAATGGCAAGGTAAACATATTTAATCGAAAATTAAACCTCGAAAAAAAAATAATTAAAGTTAATTACTAAATCTTTAATACCATACCAAAAGGATATCTGCAATTATGACAGATAACAACAATTAAAATAATATTTTCCGATTTATACCAAAAGATCCAGGAATATAACGATAACTTACCTAAGAACTAAAGAATAAAAAAAATATAAATTTTAAAAAAATATTAAGAAATATTAATAAGAGATATATACGAACATTAGCTATACGGACATCTAGGGATTTACAAAACCTTAAAACGATTATAACGTACTTATTATTTCCTTAAAATAAAATTAATAATAAAAGAAATACGATAATAATACCATATCTGCAATAAGGCAAAAGCTCGACGACAGAAGCCATACGGAGAATTATAACTATTACCAATCGCAAAATAATTATAGGACTTAATTACTTTCAACTTTATTACTAAACTTTTATTTTTAAAAAACCTAATTATAGGTATATATTACGATAATATCTTTATAATCGTTAACCGATTTACTAAATTTTCTTATTTTTTATCATATAATAAAAATATAAACGCAAAATAATTAACTTATATCTTTTTAAGATATATCTTAAAAATATACGAATTACTAACGAAAATTATTTTAAATAAAGGAATAATATTTATTTTAAAATTCTGGTAAGAATTTATAGCCTAATTAGGCCTAAATCACAAATTATCCAGCGCATTTAAACCCTAAATAAACGGATAAACGGAAAGAATTAACTAAATATTAAAAACTTATTTACGATATTATATTAATTACGAATAAAACGATTAGGTTTAAAAATTACCTATTACCTAATTAACCTATAATATCAATTACCACGAAAGTATTAAGATAATTCCAGCAAACGTTAATTTTGGTTTTATATTAAAAGTTTATAAAGATATACGTAAAAACCTTATTAACGTTAAAATAATCCTTACATTAAAACAATTTAAATAATTATATATAAAAATAAAGATAAAACTTAAATTCGTACGTAATTAAATAAAGAAATATTATAATTAAAAAAGGTTAAAAGGACCAACCTTCCAGAAGGGAAAAATGGTTTACCTAACTACTAAAAACATCCAAACTAAACGATTAAATAAAAAATTTAACTTTAAATATATCGGATTATATAAGATTATTAAGAAAATTTTAGAAAATAATTATTAATTAAAACTACCCCTTAAAATTAAATTATATCTAATCTTCCATATTTCCTTACTTAAGTTAATAATAAATACTATCAAAATTAACATAAGATACGAAAAAAAAGTAAAAGAAAACATACCAATATACGAAGCAGAAAGAATCCTGGACATACGAAAAAAAAACGGACTCACCGAATACCTGATCAAATAAAAGAACTACCCAGATTTCGAAAATACCTAAAAACCCGCCAAGAACCTTATAAATACCCAGCACCTCCTGAAAGGTTTTCACCAACAACGCCAGAATCACCGGTAATGGCACCTTAATTAATGCTGTTAACAACGGACCAGTCGGTATTTTCGATACCCGACTAGTCCACCGGACCAGAAGCCTATGCCAGCATAACCGCGCTAGCCTCCAACCCAGCCTACTTACGTTTTTCTTATTCCTTTAGTTCGTTTAACGATTAAAGGCCACGTTAAACTATGGTAATACCTTTTAAACGCGCCAAAGCCTTTTATTTACGTAACCAAATTAAACGAGCCAAAACTTCGTTTATCTCCTTTTAATACTAACGTTAAATCTTTAACTAACGTCGTTAAAGTTCCAAAAAACGTTCCTTTACGAATGTTTCCTTTCGTTCGAAACGTTAATGTTTACGACGGATATTTTATAAGGAAAAAAGCGGTACGCCAGTACCATCGTAAGAACGACCCCAAAAAACATATTCCTTACATCGCGACACGTTTTCCATCATTTCGTATTTTAACCCTTTCGAAAAACCTTACGAATAAAGCATAACCTTAAAACCAAATTCGTTAAAAGCCTTAACAAGATCAGCACGACGGGCGGTAAAAGAACGGGGTTTGCGGCAAGTTTTTTCAATTCGGCTAAACATGTTAACTACCGAAATATACCAGAAAAATAAAAACAAAAAGGGGAAATTATTTACCAAAAACACGAAATAAACAAATTAATCTTTAAAGGCAAAAATCTTAAGAAAAGGGGAAATCGTATTATAACCCAGTAAGGTTTAGCCTTCCCAAACGGTCGGAGATTACGATCCTAAGAAATCGAATTACGTAACTTTTAATTACGGTAAATCCAGTAATTAAAAGTAACCAAAACCAGAGGATTATTATTAATCATAACGAACGATAATAATTAAAAAAAATTAATAAAGATTACTTTGGTTTAACAAAAAAAATATATACGCTCATTACTTCTCTTATAATCCAAATAATACCGGCTTATAATACAACTTGGTTACCTAAATTACCCTTAACAATCTGCTATTACCAGACGTAACTATTAAACGTATCATTGCTCAGTTTCCCACGACACTACTGCCAACATAAACCGTACGACTAGGTTTAATAGTT
>QJNU01001171.1:0-10221 GCA_004154915.1 Monosporascus ibericus | reverse complement strand
TTATTATGGCAGGTGGCAGCGCTGTGGCAGGTGGCTTGCAGGTGTAAAGTGTGGGTCACTGCGCAAATAGCAAAAGGTTCACTGCGCAAATAGCAAATCTCTAGAAGAAAAGAATGGCAATAAGGCGTCCGCAATAAGCCTTAATATAATGCGTGCACTTGTTGGAAAGCTGTAAATACGGTTTACGAAAGAGAATACACTTAATTTAAATCAATTGGACGTGTTGTGGTTGAGTTATTTGAATTTGTTGTTGCGAGGTGCCAAAAAGTGTCCCGCTCATAGGTGTGTCCCGTTCATAGGTGTGGGACGTTAATAAAATTACCGTCGTTTAATAAAACGGAATATAATAATTACGTTTTAACGTAATATGGTAATTTAATAAAGAATTAAAATATATATAATAATATAAATATTATTAAGTTAATATTTAATATAAGTTATATTAATTACGGTACCATTTTTTTTATCTTTTGTATAATTATATATATTATCTTTTTAAATTTTACGTTAATTAATAAATTATTTTATTATATTTTTAAATAAATATTTGATAAAATTATAATACTTTAAAATTTTAATAAAATAAGGTTTATTAATATATGCATAAAAATATAATTTATTTATTATTATATAATTTTTAACGTGTATCTTATTTATAATAATATCGGAATTGTATTTAAATAAATATTTAAAAGTTTTAATTATATATATATAATTTATAAAGTATTAATAAAAAACGTATTTATATTTACTAATAATATTTAAAGTTAATTTTTACCATGAAAAAATAAAATTATAAGATATTATATAATATTATTCGTTTTTTTCGTTATATTAAAATATAACCGTAAAGTTAATAAATTAAAAATTACGAATTATTAAATAATAACTTTTTAAAATCGTAAAATAAATATTTTTTATATTATAAATTTAATTACAATACTTTATTTAAAAAAAACGTATAATTTAAACCGTTAATCGTTTCCGGAAATTTATAAATAATAATAATTTATATAATATAAATAATATTAAAAATATAGTATTTTATAATTTTAATTAAGATTATAAAACCGTAAAACCTTTTATAATATATATTATATAAATATTATTTTTGTAATATTAAATTAAAAAAGATTTACTTTTATTCGTAAATTTAAAATAAATAAATTATTATATATAAAAATTAGTTTTATAAATATCGTAATATATTCGATATTAATATTAAAGTTTTTAATAATTATTTATTATATTTAGTTTTTCGTTTATTTATATAGGATTCCGATATAACAAAATTCCGAAATTTATTTATTATTTTAATTACGCCGAAAAGAAAATAACTTAATATTAAATAACCGAAACCCCGGATTTTTATACATTTTATACCTTAAAAAAAGAAATTTTAAAAACCGTAATTAAAAATATTAATAAATATTAATTTAAAGTATTTATTAAAATATTTATTAATAAATAATTTATTTAAAGTTTCGGTAAAATTATTTATCTTAATAGATTTATTATTATTAAAATCCTTATTAAAATTATAACGAAATATATAACGGAAACCCGGAAATATTAATTAAAACCTTAAATTAATTATTATAAAAATATTATAATTATTAAAATCTTTAATTAAAAAATTTTAACGTATACGGTAAACTTTAAAAAAAGATAATTAAAAGCCGGTTTTAAAAGATATTACTTACGGTTACGGAAAAACAAAATTATAAAACGTAAAAGTTCCGGATTTATTATAAAACCGAAATTTTAAATATTTCGAATTAATATTTAAAAAAAAACGGACGTTAAAATAATTATATTTATAACAAAAAAATAATTTTCTTAATATTAATTAAAGATTATTTATATTATTTATTTATTTACAGAATTAATTTTTTACATTGATTAATTAACTTAAATTAAAGTATTTTAAAAATTAAAAAAAAAAATTTAAAAGTTAATATAATAAGTGTAAAAAAAAATCGAAAAGTAAAATTTAAAAAATTTTAATTCAGTATTATAAATTAAAGAATATAAATTGAAAAATATAATTTATTAATAATTATAATAAATTATAATTTATAACGCGTTATATTAAAGTTCGGTAATTTTTTTAATTTATAAAGTTTATTATATATTTGTAATAATATATAATTAATCCGGATTAAGAAAAATTAATATTTATAAATTATTTAACGAATTTAAAATTAATAGAACGAATATAATAAATAAAAAATATATTAATAATATTATTCGTATTATTTGGTTATTTTTTATATAATTAAATCATTTTAATATAAAAGGAATATGGTTTCGGATTTTAAGGTAACGTTTATATTCCGTAAGAACGTAAGTAAGTTAACGAAATATATTTATAATATTTTTTACTTTAACGAATTCGAAAATATACCGTTAAAAATTACGAAAAGTTAAAACGTTTATTTCGACCTTTAATATGTTATAACGTTTATTCCGTAAGGATATAAATAAGTTAACGAAATATATTTATAATATTTTTTATTTTAATAAATTCGAAAATATACCGTTAAAAGTTACGAAAAATTAAAACGTTTGTTTTAACCTTTAATATATTGTAACGTTTATCCCGTAAGGACGTAAGTAAATTAGCGAAATATATTTATAATATTTTTTATTTTAACGAATTTAAAGATATACCGTTAAAAGCCGTAAAAAATTATAACGTCCGCTTTAACTTTTAATATACCTTATTTATTAATAACCGCGATCCCGCCTTAAAGCCGAACGTATTTTTCGTTATCCGTTTTAATTAAAACCAACCGGCTTTCGTTTTTTAATTTTTGGCTTAATATTACGATTATTATTATTATTAAATAAATGCCGTTTATTTTTAACGCGTAATTTTATAATTTCGATAAAAATTATTATTTCGGGTTTATTTTCCGATATATTATTTATAACGTCGGATTACGTATTATCGTTTTTTGGTAATGCCGGTAATTCCGGTAATAATATAAAAATAAACGAATTATATAAATATAAAGACGGTAATAAAGGCGGTTTTAATAAATCGGAAATATTAAAGAATTATAAGTTTTAAGCCGATATTATAAGTAAAGGCGATAAAACGGGTTTTTAATTAAAACGATTTAATATATTATAAATTACGCATACGAGTATAGGCGTTACGATAATTAAGGTCGTAACTTCGAGTTATAAAGGCGTATAAACCGTATACCGAATTAATATTTAAATTATTAAAATTATTATTAAGTCCTTAATTATTAATTCAAACCAAGCGGCTATATAAAGTATGCTTTAATTAGGACCGGGCGCGGCTTATAACGGCCTCGTAATTTTTTCCGACGTTTATCGAGCTTATAACGCGGCAAAAATCCGTATTTTATATAAATCGGTCCGAAATATAAGGATATAATGCCGTTATTTTAAATTAAAAGAATTCCGTTATTTGCGGAAAATCTTTTATACGTTTTATAAAATAAAAAGGACGGTTTTTTTATGGATTAAATATAACGTAAAAAAAAGGCGATCCTTTAAAGTCTTTTAATATTATTATTTATTAAGCCCGGAAACCGTTTTAACTAAACTAATTATATTTAAAATTAAATAAGGACTTTTAATTTCGTTTAATTTATTCGGAAACGTATTAAATAAGGATTATTTAAATTTAATAAAAATAAACGTTTATTTTGTTTCTTTACCGCCGAGCGGAAATAACCGTACAGAAAATAATTCGTTCGTCCGTTGTTTATATTATAATTTGATTATTTTCTAAGTAGCCGCTTTTAATAAATCGGTTTTTGGTTATTTTTACGCGGATTTTTTCGGATTCGAAAATTTGGATATAGAAATAAAATCAGGCGTACATAAATTATAATAAGGTCCAGCCGGGATAAGATTATTACGGTTTTTTTTTAATATAATAATTTCGGTTTTCTTTTTAAATATATTAAGATCGTTTTACGTACGTATTTATTATTAAATAATATACGTTAATAAAACCTTATTTTTATTTTGTTCCGTAAATTAAAATTATTTTATTTAAAAAGTTTATAAATAATACGAATAATATCTTAATTAACCGAAGGATAAAATTAGGATTCGACGATTATTTCGTCCTAATCGGAATCGTTCGTAATAAATTACGTATCGTTTTTTTTTTTAATTTAAGTCCGTTACGTCGATTTTTATTAGGACTTTCGTATTTTTATAGGTAATATGGTTCTTAACTTGCCGGGCTTAAGTTTTCTTTATTATTTTAGCTAATTTTGTAATAAACGGCTTAGTTTTATATTTATCGAATATTTAATAAGGTATAAATAATATAATTTATCCATAACTAGTTATAATTAATCGTTTATAATTATAAACCGTTTAATTAAATCGTTATCATAAATCTTTTATCGAAAAACTTTTCGGTATTTTTTATTATATTATTCGATTAATATCCGGAATATTTATACCTAATTTAAAAATGACGGTAAATATTATAATACGAATAAAACTATTAAGTTGCTTTAATTTATCGTATACGTAAACTTAATTCCCGTAAAGCATTTCGGATTTATAAAATTTAATAATTTTTTTTATAATATTTAATAAATACCCTTTATTTATCATAATTTTAATAATAACATATAAATCATTAAACTGGATTAAAAAGATATTACTTAATAATTCGGAAATATTAATTAATAAAAAAAATTAAATATATTTAATCCAAACGTTAATTTTTAAATATAAGAAAAACAATAATATTAATTTCGAAACGATTAATATCAAAACGTTAAACCTTTATTTTATAACTATATTTAATTAAATTTTTAACTTAATTAAAACCGCCATATTTCGTAATCTTCTTTTTTATAACGTTAATAATAATTATTATATACGCAAATTAATATACGTAAGCAAAAAAAATAAAACGCAAATTACGGATATTAATATATTTAAGCCGAAAATTTTTTTTTTCGATAATAAATATACTTTATTAATAATAATTAAGTTATATCGTTATTCGAAAATAAAATTTAATATAATAATTTAAAATTAATTATTCGATAATTATTTAAATCCAAAAATAATATAATTATATTATTCGCTAATTATACGTTCGAATATTTTTAAATCGAACTTTTTTATTTCCGCGGATATTGAGATAAAAATAAAATATAATATTATTAATATAAAAGTTTGTTATTTTTCGGTTAACTTAATTAAAGATATAACTTAAATAATAATTAAGTTAATTATTAAAAAAAGGTTTAAATAATTAAAAAAATTTAAAGTTTATTTTAATAACGAAAAAAATATTAAGCTTTTTAAATACCAGATTATATACCATATTTATTTATTCTTTTCGTAAAATACGGCCTTATTCGTTAAATATAATATTTAATATAAAGCAAATAAATTAATAACGTAAAGTTTTTATATAATTATCGGCTATATATAAAACGTTAACGTATAAATTAATTACGTTTATATCGGCAAAAAACCGGTAAAATTATTAAATAAAAATAAATACGTCGTTTTAAAATATTAAGTTTTTAAATATTTAAGGTATATACCTTAAATTTTTTAATATATTATTTATATTTAATTAATTAAAACGAAAATATGTTTCGGAATTTATTATAAATAATTTTAAGCTTTATATATTATTATTTTAATTTATAAAATTATATTATTATCGTATTAACCTAAAGAAGGTAAAAGGTTATAGCATATGTAAAATAAAATTTTTAGCCATTTTTTTAGGCGCATATTATTAATCGTATCCTAATTACGATTAAATATATATAGGAAGATAAAAATTTTAATTCTGTATTAACTTTTCGTAATTACGAAATAAGTAACGTTAAATTAAAACTATTTTTAAAATATTCGAATTAAAATTTTTTAAAGATTTATATAGGGATATGCAAAATAAGGCCAAAAAATCACAACTTGATATTAAGCCCTATTTTTAAGGTTTTGTTATTTTTATAAAGCTTTTTCTTAAAGAGGTTTAATCGATACATCTAACCCTTGCAGCTACTTCTTGATCAAAAGCGCTAGCCACGGCTGCGCCGCAGGCGCAGCCACAACCTCAAAAATCGGGCCTGACCTTGGTGAGGTAAGGGACATATAGCTAACGGCGCCCTGGGTGCTCCAAGGGAACTTCGGAGTATTGCTGAACTTTTGGCGCAGTGGCTCACAGGGCAGCCGCCGTGACATCCCGCGTTTAGAGATAATCCGCTCTTCATTGCTAGGGTAATTCATTAGGTGGTGTCCGAGGTTAGAACAACCTTTGTGCATAGATAATTTTTGGTTACCTAATCGTGTATGTAAGAGCGATTGCTTACGGATTAGATTTGTCCTTTCCTAGAACATAGAAGCAACATATAAGAGTTACGCCAAATTCATGTATTTGATTACTGTGTCTGCTGACAGAAAAAGTTGAATTGAGAGAGTAAACCCTCTCGGACTCCGCACTGAACCCCGAGTCCCGACCGGGCGAACTTGAGCCCCTTTGCCTCCTCATATCAGCATAAATTCTACGCCTACACACAGCACCCTAAAGCCAACGACGACGACATCAGCAAAAGTAGGCGTCGGTCGCTGATTTCTTGTCCAAAGATGGCCGCCAGTACAACAACCACCATCACGCAACAGGCCGCGCCGTCGGCCGAGGCTATCTTAAGATTGTTTCCAGATATCGACACGAGCTCTGCGGGGCTTGAGGGTCACGATGAGGAGCAGATTCGTTTGATGGATGAGGTGTGCATCGTTCTTGACAACGACGACAACCCCATTGGCACCGCCAGCAAGAAGCTATGTACGCTGCAAGCCCATTGGCCTCCACAATCGTCAATACAATGACTAACCATTAGTCCATCAGGCCATCTGATGACCAATATCGACAAGGGTCTCCTTCACCGCGCCTTCTCGGTTTTCCTCTTTGACGACCAGAATCGATTGCTGTTGCAACAACGCGCGACTGAGAAAATCACGTTTCCCGACATGTGGACAAACACATGCTGCTCGCATCCGTTAAGCATCCCAAGCGAGACTGGCTCTAACTTGCCCGATTCGATCGAGGGCGCCAAGCGTGCGGCTCAACGTAAGCTGGATCACGAACTGGGCATCAAGAAGGAGCAAGTTCCCATAGAGAAATTCCAGTTCCTGACGCGCATCCACTACAAGGCACCCAGCGATGGGAAGTGGGGTGAACACGAAAGTAAGCGACCCGAAAGATAGGAAGCCGGGTGCGTAGATGGCGGAGGCTAACCGTTGCTACAAGTCGACTATATCCTCTTCATCAAGGCGAACGTCGACCTGCATCCCAATCTGAACGAAGTCAGGGATACGAAATACGTCAGCGCCGAGGAATTGAAAGGGCTTTTCAAAGATCCCCAGCTGAAATTCACCCCGTGGTTCAAGCTGATCTGCGAATCCATGCTTTTCGAGTGGTGGGAGAACCTCGATTCGGGTTTGGAGAAGTACACCAACGAACAGGAGATCAGACGTATGTGATGTCGTTTTAACCGTCAACGAAGAAGACCGCAAGCGAATTGCGGTTTGGGTTACAGTTTGGCAGCGTTTTGGGTAGCGACGAATGGCCATGATTTAGATATCTTGCTCTCGCTGATGAGGCGAGAGCTAGTTCACGTCGCGCATGCGAAGCATGAGGAACCACATTGCTATGAATTGAAGGAAATATCAGCTGAGCAAGTCTTGAGCTAGGACACTGTCTACATTGATTGGTAATGCCGGGTGCCAGCGGAGTGATGACTAGCTTGTTATCTACAGCAAGATTCAACATCGCCCGATGCAGTGAAACAGGCCGACTGTCTGCTCCAGCTACGGGCAGGACGACGTCAGTCCGGTCCGAACGCGGCGCAAATGGCTTGGGCAGGCGCCCTGTTCCTCAGACTTCTCCCGTGCCGTGCTGACTCCCGGGCTAGGTCTTCTTAGTGGCGACATGGGTTGTAGAGTCCAGCATCAGCTGACGTTCCCCGTCCCCAGTGAACGTTCGCGCGAGCCACAGTACCAACTTTCCAGCCCGTAGCGATCACGTTCAACCCGGACGTGCGATTGGGCCACCGCATCAGAGACAACATTAGTATGCTCACTTACCCCACTCGTGATACGTCTAACTTCTGCAGGCAGGCCTAGGCGCGCCCCCATGAAAGCCACTTACTCCTAGTAATCGTTGAGGACAAGACCCCCAACCATCAACTCCGTCACCCTGGCTTCTGCCTTCCCAACTTCCGTGGTCCTGGGTCAGACGCACTGTGAGAATGGGGCCTAATCAAAGCGATACGGCTCTCCGTGTGGTCGTTGGCGGATGCCGTCGAATGCCGGGCTGACCAATGACTTCCGATGCCTGGTATCGTGTGCCGGTCGTGAGTTATAGACGTTCGAGTAGGGATACCATGTCCCTGTTCAACAACTCCGCACCACTCCATGCTGTGTCCGTCATACCTGGACAGGGCCACCCCATCTTCGCCCTGCTCTTTCAAGCATCCTGCATTACATCCCGCACCCAAGAGAGAGCTTGGCCCTATCGCCCCAGAAATCCACTACACTGTGTCTCGACGAGCAGGTCATCTGTTCCGGTCTTTAAAGCGTCACCCGCAAAGCCTCAGAGTTGCCGGCTTTCTCCCGTCTTCCCTATCTTCTCTTTCAAACTTCTAGAGCGTATTCTGACTGCAGGAAACTCTTTCAAGTTATAAGAAAGTCCCAGAAGTGGTCGACCGCTCTTGCAATAACTCAATTCCAACACACCGGGATTAGTTTGTCACAAGGCGTTCTGCTTCATCTCTGCCGCTTGCTGTCTGTCTTAAGCTCGCTATACTACCAAGCTCAAAGCTCTCGAGTCCTTCAGCTCCTACATAGTCTTTCGCGATCAAGGCCAGATTTCAAAGTGTCTTCGCGGATACGACCTTCGCTCATACCCTCAGAACAATTCTCGAAACTCTTACAAGGGTGTCCCTTTCAAAATCTACATTGATGTCTGTTGATACGCGCGCCAGCCTTAACTGCCTGCGTCACCCGTCCAGATTTATGCCTGTTTCGAGGACCCAACTCTCGAAAGTCCACACAGGTGATAGTGTCCAAAATATACGAAGTAATAAGTAAAGTAAGTCGAGTTGTGGGCTAGGCGCCAACACTGGGATTTCAGTCTCCTGGGACAAGAGAGGAGAAGCCTGAGGTTAACTCCGATCTCCCTTGGCATAGTCAGTCATTTTAGCGAAAGGCTATACACTCCATAAAGCCTTTCCACACATACATCAGGCCCGGCATGGAGCAGCTCGCGAATAACGGCACCGCTACCAGCGTCGCCCTCGTGGTTGCGGTGGAGACACCATCCGCACTCCCCGCGAAGCAGCAGCAGCAGCTCCGGCAGCGCTCCCTCGTGCCCCGGGGGTGGGAGGACCACGTGCGCTCCGTCGGCATAGCCGAGCACAAGGAGGCGGCGCTGTCGCTCGCGCAGGCTTTCGCCCGCGACGACCTGGCCCTATACCTCGTCGACGGCGAGGTCGGGTCCTCGGATGAGGAGAAGTGGCGCCTCCACGTCGACATCTTCAGGTACCTCGTCGCGGCCCACTGCTACAGTGGCGTCGTCACGACCATCGGGCCCGACTACGAGGGCGTGGCTCTCTGGTGAGTTCCCGAACTTCCATCTCGCTGCCGGAATCCCCCTTTCCATACACACGATCTCTGCTCTGCCAAGGAGGAGGAGGATCATTACCTGGCATCAAGTTGAGGAGAGGAATACAGATGCTAGAGTGGGGGAAGAGAGGAGAATACTAAAAAAAATTGAAAAAGAAAGGAAGAAAACTGACGCGAGGCTCTCTTTCGAGAGAGCGCGAAACAGGGTGCTCCCGGGCCAGAACACGGACGATTGGACGACGACGCTGCGCAGCGGCATGTGGCGGCTCCCCTGGCAGCTGTCGGCCGAGGGCCGGCGGCGCTACTACGACGAGCTCATGCCGCTGCTGCACGACACCAAGCGCGAGGTCCTGGGCCCCGCCCGCGACGAGGACTGCTACTACCTCGTCTACCTCGGCACGAGGCCCAGCGGGCGCGGCCGCGGGTACGCGCGCAAGCTCATCGAGCAGATGGCTGTTAGGGTATGCCTTCTCATTCTCCTTTCACCCGACCATTCGCCGCCTCCTGTCTTTCGCCTTCTCCTCTCAGTTCCATGTTTCTCCCTCACTAACCCCCACCCCCCCC
>QJNU01001170.1:0-10278 GCA_004154915.1 Monosporascus ibericus | reverse complement strand
TATTATTATTATTATTATTATTATTATTATTATTATTATTATTATTATTATTATTATTATTATTATTATTATTATTATTATTATTATTATTATTATTATTAATAATAATTACGATCATTAATTAATACGCCTAATAATTCGCAAAATACGTAATATATACGCTACGCGCGGGAAAAATACTTACTTTTAATAATAATAATAATAACGATAATAATAAAGATTTATACGTATAACGTTAATCTCGTAATTAACTTTCCTTAACTTAAAGTACTTACGAAATTATTATAAAAACCAAAAAAAGAAAAAAAATTAAACGTTATAATATTATAAAAAGTAACAAATATAAGCGCGCGCAAAGTATACGAACCTATTTCTCGTTACTTATTACCATAAGCGATAAAAAAAGGGAAAACGTAAAACCCTTTTCCCTAAATCACCTAAAACATATACGGCCTACCTCTCTGTTATTATACCTAATGTTTACATTAACTATACTACTATTTTTTTTGTTAATACTGATTTAGGGATCATATGAAGCTACGAATAGCAGATTTAAGGGAGCATCTCCCTCTTATCTGGGGGGTATGTCGCAGAATAAGGGTCACTTGCTTAGTCATTAACGCCCCTAGGAGCTGTAAAGACCCCGTAACAACGTTATTCCGGGGCTCCCACACTATATATAGAGCTTCCTAGCCACTGCTCTCTAAAGCCGAGATTATCCATAACAATTTACACTTCCCACACCTTATACAACCTTCTCTCGCGATCAGCCTAACTGTGACACAGGTCTGCTGGTCTATTCAGGTCGATCCCTTTTAGCTCCCCTACGAGCGTCATTTTCTAACTATCCGACCGTGCAGCTCATCCCCCAGATCGTTATTAACTACATTCGTCACCATGCCACGGGGCTTCAGCCTTCGATAATGGCGCTATGGGCCTGGGCTGGCGTGCCCTTGGGCGTTTATAATATCGTCTCAGATTTTAGCGTCGCTTTGCGTATACAGCCTCAGATCCTAACTGTTCTGAGCTTGGCCACTTGGATTCAGTGCTATTACTACCAGCAAGTTCGTTTCTACTTCCCACCCTTTACGCCGAACACTGCTGATATATCTTTTAAGAGCTGGACGGTTACGCGCTCTTTCGTCACAGTTATTCCCGTCGCAGCCCTCATGGCCGGGAGCCAGGCTACCCTCATCATCGGTCTCCGCATCCTTAAGAAGCGGCATATCGAGTGGCCTATAACCTTGATGGCCATTCTCTCAGCTGTTCTGTTGGCCGCTGGTGTACTGCGTCATTACTGGGATATCTGGGTCCATCGTACCGTGCGTGGTGTCTCCTTCGTATTCGTGGGCATCGATGCTGCGGGGGACGTCTTCTCCCTACTATCTATATTACACCAACCCACATTGGATATACTCGGCATCGTCATTTATGCCACGGAGTTCGTCCTCTGGTGCGGCATCCTCCTCTGCGGCGGCTACTACAATTTGCTTCCATGGATCCAGAAGCGACCTGCGCAGAGGTCGCACGACACCACTGAGAATGAGCCGGCTCCAGGTCTTCATGGCCGCGCAACCACGAACGTCACGCTGCACGATATTCCTTCGTCTACGTCCGTCTTCCGCACGGCATCTAGCGACCTAGCGGGGATAAGGCCTAGGACCGTTATTACTCTCTAAAGGAGCAATGACAGCTATAAGTTAAGCGCTCGCGGTACCTCGGCGGACTTTACGAATCTACTACAGCCGGTATGACCGTAGTATAAAGTTCGATGTTCTATATAACGCATTGAGGAGTAAGGGAGAAGAAGACGGATGGAGCGATAATAGTAGCCAATGCCTTCGAGTATACTATAGGAACATATAACCGAGTTATAGACATAAGACTAGTTCTTGTTACTATTCGAAGAACTGCTAAATATAGCACAGGGCACATTACTGCATGTCACACTTACTAGGGAGCAGCTGCACAGCTCTTCAGAGGATATGCTGATATTGTCTGATATCTAGGAAGCTAGAAACGGTGATCCCACTAGTTGTGGGTGATCCACTGATATAGGGCTCCGGAACGGGACAACGTTGTTCCGAATGATCCCTGTGGCTCTGATGGGCTCTACAGGGGGGTGCTTTTCTGCGACACTGCACAGATGTTGAATCCTGCCTCCTACTCGCTCCTTCGACGTTAGTGATGGCTAGAACCTAGCGTTGAGACTGTCCCGCGTGTAAGCTTAAAAGTAGACCCAAAAACAGACATGATAAGCGGACTCGACAAGGCAGTGCTGAACCCAAAACTAGGGGTAACCGCTCTAGCGGATTTCGAGAACAAGAGAGGGGGAAAAAGGCAAGGCACAGGATTGATGTTGAAACATCCCTTTCACTGAACAGCGCGATCCATGATATGAGCTCCAATGCCGCCGTGCCTCCAAGCGGTGCCGGCAACCAGGAGCTAGCCGGGTCAAATCTTAGCCAATTTCAATTGCATTGCCGCAGCAATAACTGGCAAAACACTGAGTTCACCTAGACCAGCAAACTCGGGCGGGATCCTTGTATTGACGAACGCGCCGGCGGCGAGAAGGATGGCGAATAGATTATAAACGAAGCTCCAGCCGAAGTTAAAGGCGATCCGGTGGATCGACTTTTTGCTCACAGTGATAGCGGTGACGATTCCACTGAGGTTCGGACGCATGAGAACAACATCGGCAGCCGACTGGGCGACGTCGGTGCCCCCTTCGTTCACGTGGACACCAATGCTGGCTTGGGCTAGGGCGACTGCGTCGTTAGTGCCGTCGCCACAGAATATTACGACCTGTTTCTTGGGATTTTTGCTTTTAGTCATATTCCGAGGGACGGAGCCTTCAAGCAGGTCACGGATGTAGGCCTGCTTGTCTGCAGGAGTGCAACGGGAGCGGATATTGGTGTCGGTAATGTTCAGTTGCGCTGCGACGGAGCGCACAGCGCCGTCATCGTCGCCTGAGATGATATGGACCGATATACCGGAACCGAGCAAGGTTTTAACCGTAGGCGCGGCGTCAGGTCGGATCGAGTCTTCGAGAGCGAAGACCGCAGCTACAGAGCCGGCGATCGTAAAGCAGAAGGCTGTGCATCCTTGTGACAACACCGACTGGACGACAGCATCTGCGGTGAGTTTGAGCCAGCGGGAGTTACCAGCCTGAAGGGCTAATCCGGACTCCGTTGCAGTGCCTTCAACGCCTTTTCCAGTCAGGGTCTTCACATCTGACACTGAGGACGCCGACACGCCTTGGGCTTTGAGATGCGACGCCACGGCGGCGGACACGGGGTACTTGATGTCCCCGATAAGTCCTAGAAGTAGTGACTTCGTAGCATCTTGATCGGTGCCAACATAAAACTCCCGAGTCACGGTCAGCTTCCCTTCCGTAATCGTACCAGTTTTATCAAAAACAACATGCGATGCCTTGTACGCAAGCTCAATCCCTTCCGCCGATTTAAAAATAATACCTCGTTCAGCAGCGACTCCGCCAGCGATAACGATAACCATCGGCACTGCTAGGCCGATAGCACAGGGACACGACACGATCAGGACCGTGATCGAGTATGTGACTGCTTGAACTGTGGCTTCGCTTCCAGGTTGGCCTTGTACCTTGACACCGATAGCGATCCAGACACAGAATGTTAAGACTGTTAGGATCATAATAGCTGGGACAAAGTAGCCGGCGACACGATCTGCAATTTCCTGGATTTTGGGCTTCGATAGTTTTGCTTCGTCGACCATTTCGGCAATTGTGCTGATTGTATTGTCTCCGGGAAGTCGTGTTAGCCGAACATGCACGATGCCCGAACCGTTAACCGACCCTGCGATAACCGCCGACTTGGGATGCTTTTCGACCGGCCGAGACTCTCCAGTGACCATAGACTCGTCGACTTCAGATGAGCCAGAAACTACCGTACCGTCAGTCGGGATCTTCGAATCGGGTACGACTTTGAACACATCCCCGTACTGGAGGAGGCGGGCGTCAATCTCCGATTCCCTATCGCCAGTCACGAGGAGAGCAGTATGGGTTTGGAGCGATCGAATCGAGATAGACTCCACAGCCTTCTGACGGGCTAACGCAGCTACCCAGCGGCCCACCATAATAAGGGTTACTAAGAGAGTGCTCGTCTCGAAGAACTCGCCCGTTGATAGAGGCTGGCCAGCAACCATGTAGCCAAACGAGACAACTGAGAAGATATAAGCCGCTGTAGTGCTCAGGACGACTAGAAGGTCCATTTCAATCACTCTCGAAAAGATGAGGGCCTTGAGAGCCTTTGGGTAGAACGGGCCAGCAATTATGAATTGGACAAGAGTTGCCAGGGCTAATGATGCCGAGCCGGATGAAAGGTGGCGGTCAGGAAGTGGAGCCCAGGCCATGACCAGAACTGGGATGGTGAGGCAGGCGGAGAGTAACGTCATATAGCCGATGTGACGAACGTGCTTGCTACCAGCTTCGAGCGACGGGTCAGGGCGCAGGGGAGCAAGCCGGACTGGGCCATCATCCCAACCGTGTTCGACAAGGTCTCTAGCTCCAATAACCTCCGCATTGAAGCCAACGTTGACAGTTTTCCTATCCACCACCCTAACTTCCGTGACCCCTTCCGGCCAAGGCCGGCCGACAAATGCAGCGGCATCGCCTCCGGGAGCGAGTATGTCCAAGTTTGATCCTCGGTTCATAACCCTCTCGCATTTAAATTCGGTTGTCCGCTCGAGGTGCTTCATGATATCAATCGCGGAAGTAGCACCGACTAAGTCGAACTCGGCGCGGGAAAGCACCAAACTAGTCTTCAGGTTCCTGACTGCTGGATGAGTACCCAGAGTTCGAACCAGCTTTGTCTCGCATCCAGTGCATGTCATGCCAGAGATACTAAGGATAATATGGTACTTTTCGTAATCCGAGAGACCTTTTTCGGCGTCGGTAACAAACACGGCATCAGCTAAGATCTTTGTTGACTCCTAGACAAGATGACGTCGATTCCCGGAGCTTGTTCGCTTCATCATAGACCAATCGAGTACATTGGCGCTGCTGGCAGCGCTGCGTGAGTCGGCAGAAGAGCGCTGCGAGCGTGAAATCTTGTCTCTGGAGCGACGGCGGATACTCCCAGCCGAAGAGCGACGTTGAGGGCTGCAGCATGACTCCCGCCCGAGGGCGATCAGAGCACGACATATGCATCCCAGAGCCTCGAGCCTTTCCGAGTACGTAATACGGGTCTTGCGGTTGTGCTCTTCGCAAGGCTTGCCGCCCTTGCCCTTAGCGCAGTTAGAAGTCGCGGGGGAACCGTTTAGAACTGCGAGCCAATAAAGTTAGCAACGGGCTGGCAGGGTCTTCGGAGACATCCAGCTTACCAGGGGGTTCGTAGTTCTCGCATTCACGTAGCGCAAGGCGATCGAGGCAAGAGTCGCCGCAGCATGGCGCGGCTTCACCCCCACAGCAGTCCGATACCAGCGTGTCATCCGTAGAGCAGCACGCCTTCTCGCAGCTAGATTCAGGAGCGATTTTAGGAGCGCAGCTGCGATCACCGGGTTCGTCGGTAACCTTAACCTGAACCCCGGCTGCACCCTGAGACAGAACTGTCGGTCTATCGCAGCAAGCATCTTGGCAAGTAACGACGGCTCTCTGCTTGGGCTTGCTCTCGCTCGATCCACAGCAGCTGTCCTCGTCTCCGCACTCATTGCGCACAGCATCGACGACCTCGGGCAGGTGCGAGTCGTTATCGGTCATCAGGTTTGAGTCGTCGCAGCAGCTGTCTATGTCGTCCAAAATTGGTGCGGTGGGAGGAGCAGCCGCCGACTTCTCTTGAGGCTTCGCAAAGGGTGACCCACAACAGCCGGAGCCGCAGGCCATATTCAATAATCGCGCGGATCTTAAGTTCCAAAATAAAAATTGCAGTTCGGATAGAACAGCCCGCAGAAGATAATGAGGAGCGGTGAATGTAGGGGAGAAATATGCACACACGGTGCCGCACGGGACGTGAAGAATTTAAGTGCCATCATGCACGTAAGGTATGGCCTATACCGTCATATTTTCTTAGCTCTCGGCGGAATCCGCCCCTCGGATATTATCTCGGGAAAGAGTCGAAACTACGCGGGTTTCATCAGACCACGCCCCGACCCCGGCTCTCGTTTCACTACCACCACACCGTTCTAAATTCTGAACCAAAATATCTCACGTGAAAAGTTACTGGTCACGGATGAGGGTGGCATTAATTATGGACTATATAGGAATGACGATAGCAGGAAGCCAATCAGAAAGACTTCCACTGGTCCGCCGGCGCGCCAAATAAGCGATATCGAAGGATGCACTAATTTCTGCTCTCTTCTAGTGCCTGTATCCAGTTGCTAAAAGTTATAGGCTGCGGTCGTTTGGTAGGCTTGCTAGCAACCAGTAGGTCGTTGACAACTTTTGTTGCTATTAGCGGCTTCTGGGCTGTTGGCAGCTTTAAGGCTGTTAGCAGCTTTAGGGCTGTTGGCAGCTTTAGGGCTGTTAGCAGCTTTAGGGCTGTTGGCAGCTTTAGGGCTGTTAGCAGCTTTAGTGGGCTGTCAACAGCTTTTGTTGCTGCTAGCGGCTTCTGGGCTGTTGGCAGTTTTACTAAATGTTACCCAGACAAAAGGCAAATACTTGATGTCACTAAGGCAAAGCTTTGATAGACCAAAATATTCAAGGAGTTTTCCTATTAATATCTAAAGATGTAGGAATCCTTTAGGTTTAAAGTGAGCGAGAATATCATAAAATACCATATATGAGATGTAAACCACTCCGTATTTGCCAGTACGGCTTTGGATTAGCATAAAGTGACCTAGTTAATATGTGAATCAGTAAAATGTGGGCCCTTATGGGATCGCACGACGAGAAGCACGGGCTCAGTAATGCAGAGCTAATAGCGAGCTGTGACTTCCTGATAGTGGCAGGATCCGATATGACGGCTAACTTGCTTAGTGGTGTAACGTACTGGCTGCCTGAAACTGTCGTCCGCATCGACGAGCCCGGAAGCAACTAATGCAAGCGCTTACCGCACCCTTTATTACCACGATAGAGGGACAGTATCGACGGAGGGACAATACCATCGAGGTAATATCTATATGCTGCCTCCACGTTCGCTGACGCCGTGCGGAATCGGTCGACATTGTTAGTCGCCCAGGCGCTGTCTGAAAATGGCCGCTTATTTTCAGCTAATAGGAGGCCGTACGTAAGACTAGGCTTTAAGCTATAGGATAGCCTCTTAAGGGAAATCCTCGGGCGGCCGATTCCGTATATCATCCGCCCGCGAACGTTGAAAAGGTTTCGACGTCTTATTAATTAAGATTAATAGGTTTATAAAGCCTTATTAAACGTCCGTATTTCTTTACTTACGAACCTTAATTTATTGCCCGTTTATTACCTGCCCAGCTTATCGCCTTTACAATTTATTACCTAACTTTATCACTTTGATTTATCGCTTATTATGCCTTTAACATTTTTCCAAGAAGCATTATCTTATGGTTCTTTCCCGCAATCAGGGTTTAGATGGCTACCTAAAGAAGATGCAAAGCTTATAAAGCTGTTAATATATGGTAAAAATTGGATAAAAATCGGGAAAGCTATCCTAGGAAAAAATAAAAGGAGCTGCTTCGCGTATTATCGCCAAACCTTAACTTATAAAGTATTCCATAACCCAATATCAGAGAGAATTATTTAAACATATATTTAATATGTATTAATAATTTAATATGGTATAATTTGCTAACGTTTTCTTTAGAATCGAAAGCAAATATGGGAAAAGTTTGCAAAGAAAGCATCGCTTTTTTGGCAAAAGGCAAAAGTTATGTTCCTATTCTTATACCGGAAACACCCGAATATTATTCAGAAAGAAAAACTATTACGTTATAAGTTGGAAAGGCTTCATCGACCTTTGGTTGCAAGTCCTCTACCGGCAGAAACGGTCAGGCCACAGAAACGGTCTGTTTAAGATTTTGTTTAAGATTATGGATTTAATAAAACCAAAACACCAAAGCGTCAAAAAACGATAGTTGTAGAACTGGACAGTTCTAATTATGAGGAATGAATAAATAGATATAAGCATAGTCTATCAAGTGAACCCTCCTTATACTTAACCGAATATACATATGATATCTTAGGCGAAGCGAGAGCCTTGTCCAAATTGTATTGGTCCACATGTGGATCGGTTTACATCCATACGTGGATTGGTCCAAGGTGTACTGGTCCACCTGTGAACTGGCTCACATGTGCACTGGTCCAACATGTGCACTGGTCCAACATGTGGACTGTTCCAAGATCCCAAGGTGTACTGGTCCACCTGTGGACTGGTTTCATCGTGGATTGGTACACCTCCGAACTGGCGCACATGTGGGTCTTATACCAATATAAACACGTACCAGTACGATGTGGGTTTTATACCAATATAGATGCGTACCAGTTAAGCCGTGAGCTAGTAGTAACCGGACTAGTCGACATGTATCAGCGTCCAAAACTGGCCGCTTATCCCTTTAGATAGATTAGTGGTTTTCGGACGATGTACAGAATCGGACATCATAATGTGGTGGCTCGTACGAAATCGTCCGCTGCAGTTGATCGGGCCAACCAAGCGGGTATAAATACATCTACTAAAAATAGTTTGAAGTGGGTCGGCGGCGGCTCTTTTCTTCTCCCTACTCCCCACTACATCGAGCAGCCAGAAATGGATGCTCAAGGTCCAGAACTGGACCCGTCTGGAAATGGATACCCTGGAAAACGGACACAGGGTCTGGAAATAGGAACTGGGGATATATAATCTCGGAGGCAGGAATAGGAATACATACCGATAACAGTGGCCTGCTAGAGAAGTCGCTTTGCGTGAATATAGTGGATATCTGGCCAAGGAGTTCCTTGTATGAAGAGGAATACATAATAGTCTGTGATAGTTCCCTAGGACGTAACTAGTAGGGGGATGTTCCGGACGCCTGTCATTCTTCGGCATTGTGAACAAACGTGGGCGGAGTGCTGTCAGCGGGGTGCCAGAGCGTTGATCTTTCGGGAAAAGTTCCCAGGAGGTTTCGTGAATTGAAGTAAGGAGTAGAAAGCAAGGGGGCGATGCGAAGGGGAAACGCAAGGGTGAAAAATGGACTTTTCATAAAACCGGACCTCGTAGAAAAATCTCGTAGGAGAATCTATTTTTACCTTATTTGAACTAGACTTAAGAGATACCTCGTAAGAGATACCCCGTAAGAAAAACCTCGTAAGAGATATCCCGCAAGAGATACCTCGTAAGAGAAACCTCGTAAAAGATTTTATATCTTACGAGCCTATAATTCTTATGATATTTTTCTTTTGTTAGCCAACCTCGTAAGAGAAACTTCGTAAAAGATCTTATATCTTACGAGCTTATAATTCTTACGATATTTCTCGTTTTTTAGCTAACCTTGCAAGAAACATCTCTTACGAAATTTTATATCTTACGAGTTTCTGGATCCTTAAGAATTTTCTTTTTCATAAACCAATCCCGCAAGAGAAAGTTTTCATCGTATATTAAGACATATTAGGCACCGTAACGTGGGCGAGGTCTACTATGCGGAGAATCGAGCTGTTCGGCGAGCATGGTTATACGCCAAAGCAGTAATACGATATAAAACCCTTATGTTGAAATGCTAAAATAAGAGTAAAAAGTACGATATAGATGGAGTATTCGCACGAGTCCTATAAGACGCGGGAGGGTAACTTTACCTGGCCGCGTTTTTTCGAGCTTACGAAGGACCTCGTTCGAGAAAATCTCATGCTACGATGGATAACACGCAAGACATCTTGGCCCCCTAGGTGACAAGGAGAGGACTTTGCTTTGGAGGGGTACTGGGGGCATTACCGGCCGCTTTAGTCTATTCAGTAACTGTATTACCACAGTGCTATTACTCTCAATCTCTAATAGATTAATATGACTTAGAAAGCATTAGTGCCTAATCTGCAAGGTAAATAATTAAAAATTTAAACATTCTGTTATATTAAACATCTGTGTGATCTTATTTGTAAGCTTCGTAAGCTTGTATGGACAGCATGGCCAGATTTCACCTGGGATCTACGGGTTGGCTATAGACCTTCTAAATATTTTCAATTAAAGATCTTTACATAGGGTTTACGCTGAACGTCGAGAACGTCTAAGTGTAACACGGTAACCCGCCTGTACATGGTTCCTAAAATAATCTGTCGCAGAATAGGGGTCACTTGCTTAGTCATCAACGCCCCTAGGAGCTGTAGAGACCCCGTAACAACGTTGTTCCGGGGCTCCCACACTATATATAGAG
>QJNU01001169.1:0-10298 GCA_004154915.1 Monosporascus ibericus | reverse complement strand
TTTTTTTTTTTTTTTTTTATTTTTTTTTTTTTTTTTTTTTTTTTTTTTTTTTTTTTTTTTTTTTTTTTTTTTATATTTATAAAGGTTAAAGGGTATCCATTTTTGATCGTAATATCGTTTAGCTATTTACAGTTGATTAATTTTTTAAAAACCAGGTATTCGTTTTCGTAGATCTTTTGCTTTCCATTTTTAGTTTTTAGTACCATAAGAACGGGGTATCTAGCAGGGGAATTAAAAGGTCGAATATATCCTTTTTTTAAATCAAATTGAATGGTTTTTTATAAGGTTTTTAAGTTTTTAGGGTTTATGTTGTAAATTTTGTAAAATTTAGGATAATGTTTTTTAATAAGTATTCGGTGATCCTATTAATTATGTGGTAGTAATTTGTGGTCTTTTTTATCTTTAAATAGTTTTTTAAGTTCTTGGTATTCGGGTGGTATTATTTTTGCTTAGTTTGAAACCTGTACTTTTTTGATAATATAGCAAACTTCCTGATCCGTTTTTAAGTAGTTTTTCGTCGTTTTCCCAGGAAAGTATTTGGTATTTTTAATTAATATGTGGATTGCTGGTTTTAAGCTATGGCATTTCCAAGATAATGTTATGTCCGGAGATGTCGGCAATATTTAACGAAATTCGTTTTTGGTATCTTTAGATTTAAATGAGCAGTTTTTCAGTTTTTCGTAAAACTCGTCCGTTTTCATACTTAAATAGGTTTCCGTTTATTATGCGTAACTTATAGGATTTTAGCTTGTATTGTTAAGGAATTTAATGTTTTTTTGCCGCCGCGGGAAAAATAAAATTACCTTCGGTTCCAAAATCGATTATGGCTTTAAATGTTTTGTTTTTGTATTAAAAGGAAATTTCGATCTGGCTGCGTATCCTTTATATCGTTTCGCATAAGGTTTTGTAAATTAGGGTTCCTTAATGCCTTATTTTCGAAAGCCTTTAGCGTTTTTTAATTTATGATAATGTCCAGCCTAAGGAAGTCTTTATTTGCGTACCTTTCGAATAACGTATTTAATATACTGATCGTTTTTGCATTTGAATCACGTTTTTTTGCCATATCTGCATTCGAAGGTGATTATTTTTTTCGAGTTCGATCCTTAGTTTTGCATCTTTCGAATTATGGGATTAAAAGTATGGATTTCCGAAGGAGGTATTCCTATATTTAGGAGTTCGTATTGGATGTAAGGTATCGGGAAATAACATAAGTATCCTTATGATATGGCCTTTTAACTTTATTCTAATTCGGGATATAAAAATAAAATCTAGGGTACTTTGATTATCGGGGAGTTTTTGTGCATTTATATTCGTTATCTAGGTCGGTAGGTATTTTTTTGTTTTATTTAGGCTAAAAGTTATTATTTTGTTTTTGTTCCGAGATAAACGAAATAATGGTTAAGGTAATAAGCAGTAAAGTGTAATAAATTATACTAGTTTGCTTAGGGTTTAGTATGTACTATGCATTCGGGAAGCTTATAAAGTTCCGGAAATAACTATCCGTAGTTGTTAACGTTAAGTCGAAATTAACCATTTTCGTTGTGCATTTTATATTAAGATATATTAAGATAATAAAAGCATCTTAACTTTATGGCTATTTTGAAAGCCTTTTGTCCGGGATGATACTTACAGGCTTTGGCCTTAAAATTCTAGCAAATGGGGTAATCTTCGTACTTTTGGGTGTCGTTCTGGATAATGGTGGTAGCAATAGTGAATTCTGGCTGGAAGAAAGTTAGATTAACTTCTTTTTTTTTTTCCTTTTTTGCCTCACTGTCGGTTTTTTGTTTAGCCGCTTTGGTTTTCTTCTGAGGTTAAGGAATTTTTCCTTTTTTAAAGTTCCTTTTTGCGGAAAAGTAATATTCGCTTTTAAAATATCCCGTTTTATTATAGTTACAATATTTTATGTCGGATTTGTCTTTTTTAGGCTTTTTCGAAACGGTGCTTGCTTTTTTCTGAAACTTGTTTTTATCGTTTTTAATTCGGTTGCCATAGCTTTTATCGTCGTTTCGTTTATTAATTCTTTTTTTTCAAGGTATCGGTTAAAGGTGCGTCGGTTAGCAATAATTACCTTATCGGTATACTCCTTAAAGTATCCTATCTTGGGTACTATGTACATTTTATTTTAACTTCCGATTTTAAGTTATTGTAAAAGGAATAAAATAACGCGCTTTCGGGTAAATTAGAAATTACAGCCAAGCGGTTAAATTCTGTCGTATATTTTGCGGCCGATTTAGTTTGATAAAAAAGATATAATTGTTTTATTACGTACTGTTCCTTATCTGAGTTTTTAAATATAGTTCGTATTCGGTTTTTAAAGTATCGGTAATCGTTAAAAATATAATTAATAATGTTTAAGGATTTTTTAACGTAATTCTTTAAATACTTTTTTATAATTAATTCGAACTATAAGAAAACTCGTTTAATAAGTAACTGGAAAATGATTATTACCTTTTAATAATCCTCCGTTAAGGAGTTCTGGTAGAATTTAAGGTAAGTTTTTGTTACGGTTCGGGGGTACCGTACAGCTCCAGGACATGTATACGGCTGTAAGCACTAGAATGATTGCCACGATTGCGATCATTCCACCGATCTTTTGCCCTGGTGGTGTAGCGGTATGGTGCAGCCGTAACATAATGATCGCATGATGGTGGGTGACGTACACCAGTGCTGGGTTCGATCCCCAGACTGGCCGTTGCTCACAAGGTCTGCCTGGACGCACAAGTGGGGCAAGCGAAGTGCGGGGTAGACCTTGGGGGTCGGACAGTTGTACCGCAGTTGCGGCAGAGACCTTAGTGGCTTGGGGACCAAGCCATTGGAAGGTGGAGCAGAGTGTTACGGTTCGGGGGTACCGTACAGCTCCAGGACATGTATACGGCTGTAAGCACCAGAATGATTGCCACGGTTGCGATCATTCCACCGATCTTTTGCCCTGGTGGTGTAGCGGTACGGTGCAGCCGTAACAGTTTTAACTTAAACAAAAAATTCTTTTACGTTTATAATTCCCCTATAAAGCTTTAGGGTAATTAATTTGTAACCTTTAATTTCTGGCATTTCGTGGTAACTGGGAAGTAAAATAGTGGCTTTGTAGTACCGATTAGGGCCGAATAATGGGGGTGCTTTTTTTCCATTTTTCGGATAAGTTAAGTTATTCTTTTTCTAAGGGGTTAAGGTTTTTTTTTTCTGTCCTTTTTTAGGGCTTGGATTCTACGTAACAGGATCTTCATTTTCTTTTCGGGGAAAAGTTCTTTTTCCTTTCCTTTTGGGCTCTGGGGTTTTTGAACCTTTGGTTTTTCTTCCTTTATTAAATCTCCTTAAACCTTAATAGTATCCTTTAAAGCGGAGGTTGGGTGCTAGGTTTGAAATGAAAAAGGGTTTCTCTCACTTCGAGTTATAAGAGGTATAATGTAATTAATTAATTAAAGAACTTTTTCTATAAGGGGTAAATTATTTAATCTGGTTATTAATCTCTTATTGATTTGTAACGGGGATCGGGTATACTGTTTATCTTTTAAACGTCGTTTTATGATATCGTTTTTATTAAGTTCAGGACAATTTATACCCGACTAGGTTTGGAATTATCCGTCGGTTATTAATTAAGGAATTATTAAATGTAACGAACTTATTATACATCCACCTAGAAGTATCAGCAGTATCCGAAATAATGTCTTAATTTACAGGTAATAATAAGGTAAGGGATAATTTACTAAAGTTCTATCCGTTATAAAGATTTAAAGACCTTTTTTACAGTAAAAAACAACTGCCTTTGGTTATAGGCTTAGATTGATAACTAAGGAGCGAAAACCAAATAGGTACTATTTACAGAAGAGACTGGTTCGTTATATATCTAATTGCCTTTTAATAAGTGTGTCGTAGATCTATGTGATCTATGTAATCTAGTCTCAGATTACTTAGATTACCTAAATTACTTAAGAGCCAAGCCCCCTTGGCCGAGCTTTAGCCGTAGCGCATTCCCACGCTAGGCCACAAAGGTAAATCCTTGGGACGAGAACACTTGTTCTCGTAACATTAATAAAGACGATATTATAAAACAACGTTTAAAAAATAAATAATATAAGCGATTTTCGTTATACGTTAATAAAGGATTAATAACCAGATTAAATAATTTACCCTTTATCGAAAAAGTTTTTTAATTAATTAATAACATTATGTCTTTTATAATTAGAAATAAGGAAAATCCTTTTTCCTTTTAGATTTAACATCTAACCCCGGCTTCGGAGGATATTATTAAGGTCCCAAAAAATCGGAAAAGGAAAAAAAACCAAAGGTACAAAAACCTTAGAGCTTAAAGGGAAAGAAGAAAAGTTTTTTCTTTAAAAAGAAAATAAAAATCTTATTACGCAAAATTCAAACGTTAAAGAAAGATAAAAAAGAAAGACCCTAACCCCCCCAAAAAAATGGCTTAATTTACCCGAGGAATGAAAGAAAAAACCTTAGCACCTCCGTTATTCGGCCTTAATCGATATTACGAAATTATAATTTTACCTTCTAGTTATTACGGAATGTCAGAGATTAAGGGTTATAAATTAATTACTTTAAAGGTTTATAACGGAATTACAAATATGAAAAGATTTTTCGTTTAAATTAAAACTTACTTTAAGTTTTATTAAAGGTTTTTAACGGAGGATTATTAAAAGAAATTAATGGTTATCTTTTAGTTCTTTATTAAACGAATTCTTTTATAATTCGAACTAATTATAAAGGATTATTTAAAAAGTTGGCTTAAGAAATCCTTAAATATTATTAATTATATTTTTAACGATTATAAGTACTTTAAGGACCGACTATAAGTTATGTTTAAAAATATAAATAAGGAATAGTACGCGGTAAAATAATTATACCTTTTTTACTAAACCAAGTTAATTATAAAATGGAGGACAAAATTTAACCGCTTAGCCGCAATTTTTAATTTACCAGAAAACGCGTTATTCTATTTTTTATGATAGCTTAAAACTTTAAGTTAAGGATAAAATATATATGGTACCCAAAATAAAATCCTTTAAGGAATATATGGATAAAGTAATTATTGTTAACCGATATACCTTTAACCGATACCTTAAGAAAAAAAGAATTAATAAATAAAATAACGATAAAGGTTTTAATAACCGAATTAAAAAAAGAATAAGGATAAGCCTTAAAAAAAGCAAATACCGTTTCGAAAAAGCCTAAAAAAGATAAATCCGATATAAAATATTTTAATTGTGGTAAAACAGGATATTTTAAAGGCGAATATTGCTTTCCCGCTAAAAGAAACTCCAAGAAAAAAGGAATTCCTTAACCCCAAAAAAAAGCTAGAACTGTTAAACAAAAAATCGATAGTAAGGCAGAAAAGGAAAAGAAAAAAAGTTAATTCGATTTCTTTCCAGCCAGAATTTACTATTACCACCCCTACTTAAATCTAGAATAACATTCCAAAATATAAGAATTATCTTATTTATTAGGATTTTAAGGCTAAAACTTATATATATCACCCCGGATAAACGACCTTTAAAATAACTATAAAGCTAGAATACCGTTATTATTTTAATATATCTCGGTATAAGATATATAACGAAAATAATTAATTCCGACCCGACGACAACAATTACGGACAATTATTTCCGGAACTTTATAAGCTCCCCGAATACACAGTATATACTAAACCTCAAACAAGTTAAAATACGTTATTACACTTTACCGCTTATTACATTAATGATTATCTCGTTTATCCTAAAGCCAAAAAAAAAAAAAACTTTTGGCCTAAATAAAACGAAAAAACATTTATCAAACCAGATAACGAATATAAATATATAAAAACTTCCCGATAGCCAAAATGCCCCAAGTTTTATTACTTACATCCCGAATCAAAACGGAATTAAAAAGCCATATCGCAAGAATACTTATGTTACTCCCCGATATTTTGTATCCAATATAAATTCCTAAATATAGGAATACCTTTTTCGAAAGGTTATACCTTTAACTCTATAATTCGAAAAATGCAGGACTAAAGGACCAACTTAAGAAAAATAGTTGCCTTCGAATACCAATTTCGCAAAAAAAAAATATAAATGCATAAATAATCATTATACCAAGCACGTAGCAAAAAGAGTACGAAAATAAAAACGCCTCTTTATAAATAAATATTACTAATCAAAAAACTCTAAAAGCGCTCGAAATTAAGGCATTAAAAAGGCCTAATTTATAAAACCTTATGTAAGGTAATATAAGGATTACGTAACCAGATCAAAATTCCTTTTTAATATAAAAATAACACGTTCAAAGCTATAATCGATTTAAGAACCGGAAGTAATTTTATTTTTCCCGCGCGGCAAAAAAACATTAAGTTTTTTAAAGATACAAGCTATAGTTTTACAAATTACGTATAATGGACGGAAGCTTATTTATATATAAAAACAAACGAATTTTTCGGAAAACTAGAAAGTTTTCCGTTTAAATTTAAAGATATTAAAAACGAATCTTATTAAATATTACTAACATTTCTAAATATAACATTATTTTAAAAATGCCATAACTTAAGTTTAATAATCCATATATTAACTGAAAATATTAAACACTTTCCTAGAAAAACAATAAAAGATTAGCTAAAAAAACGATCAAAATATTTACTATGTTATTAAAAAACGTATAAGTTCCAGATTAAGTCAGAACGATACCACTTAAATACCAGGGATTTAAAAATTTATTTAAAAATAAAAAAAGTACGAATTACCATTATATAATTAATGGGATTACCGAATACCCATTGAGGAAAAATATTATCCTAAATTTTATAAAATTTACTATATAAACTTTAAAAAGTTAAAAGCTTTATAGAAAACCATTTAACTTAATCTAAAAAAAAGGATATATCCGACCTTTTAATTTTCTTACTAGATACCCTATCCTTATAATACTAAAATTAAAGATGAAAAGCAAAAGATTAACAAAAACCGAAACTTAGTTTTAAAAAAAATTATAAATAACTAAACGATGTTACGATTAAAAATAGATACCTTTTAACCTTTATAAATATATTAAAAAAAACGTTAACAAAGCTAAATAATTTACTATATTTTATTTTTCGAAACCATTATTACCGCATTAAAATAGTTAAAAGAAAAAAGAAAAAACGGCATTTAAAACGATATACGGATTTTACGAATATCGAATAATGCCCATAGGATTTACTAATATTTCCGCCAGTTTCTAACGCCTAATCATAATTACCTTGCGAAAATTCTTAAATAAGTTTATATTCGTTTACCTCGACGATATTCTTGTTTATTCCGAAACTTTAAAAAAGCACAAATAATATATAATTTAAGTACTTAAAACCTTAAATAAGGCAAATATCTAAATTAACCCATCCAAAAGCGTATAACATACGTAAAAGTTAAATTTTTTAGGATATATATTTAACCGCCGTTAAATTTAGATTTAACGCTTTAAAATAAAAGTAGTTAAGGATTAGCTTATTCTTAATAAAACGACCGTTACCGATATCCGGCAGATTTTAAAATTTACGGGTTACGTACGAAGCTTAATAAAGGGATACGGAAATATAATTAAATTATTAACGAGATTTACTATTAAAAAATATATAAAAAAAGAATTTAAGTTTTTAAAAGATACGAAAAAAGCATTTTAGATTTTAAAGGACGTAATTATTAACGGACCCATAATAAAACTACATAATATAAATAAATAAAAAGCGCCTAAAAACGGATACCTTAAATTACGTATTAAATGCCGTCCTAGAATAATTAAAGGATAACGATAAATGGTACCTAATGGCCTATTATTTGAAAGTACTTCGAAATGCAGAATTCAGATACTCGATTTATAATAAAAAATTATTATTAATTATTAACGCTTTTAAAAAATGGAAACTATTTTTAACGGAAGCAAAAAACCATTTAATATTTAATTTAATTATAAAAACCCTATCCGATTTATAAAGGCATAAAAATTAAATAAACGATATAAAACCTGGATACTTTTACTGTTAAAATTGAACTTTAAAATATATTATATTAAAGGAAAAAAAACATTTAAGCGGATATTTTTAATCGTAAAGATAATTATGATGCTCAGATTTTTAAACGAAATATGTAAATATTATAATATAATAAAAATGGCATTATATTATTATGTAAAATTTTAAAAAGATTAACCCCCGAATTTTGAAGAAAGTTTCGAAATTCTTATAATATGAAGGGAAAAGAATTTAATAATTAAAGGGATAGCTAAAAAATTAATTACTATACCGTAATAAGGTTTACGTTCTTAAAAATTAATAAAAAATAATTCGTAAAGGAATTTTACGAAAACTTATTATATAAATGTTAAAGAATTTTTAAAACTACCTAATAGTTATAAGAAAAGTATAACTTTTGAAAGCTACGTCGAATAATTAAAAAAATTATTAAGAATTATAATATTTATAATAAGGTTAAGGTAGTACGTTATAAACCTTATAAGTTGTTATAACTTACTGACATTTTTAATAAAGCATAAAATATCATAACTTAGGATTTTATTACCAGCCTTTTTTTATTTAAAAACCTAATTATTAAAGTCGAATACGACGGAATCTGGATAATCGTTAATAAATTTATTAAGTATTGAAGTGGTGTAGGGTGCAGTATGGGTGCAGCTCTGCTTCTAGCTGCTTCCATTCACTTCGCCGGTGGGCTCCAATGGAGCAACATCCAGTGGGTCGGCAACGGTCTATAAAGTTCTGACCTGGCAACTTTTGTATGTAGTCTTCCAGAGAACCAAGGCACGCCCGACAATTCCTTCTAAGCAACTAGTTAAGATTTCCTGCATACATCAGCTTCGATAAGCCCCGTCCCAATTCAGTATGGATATTTTTTACTCTTGAAAGGAATTATAACCGTAAAATAATTGACTTACATATTTATCCGATATTATTTCGATAAACATAAAATGTTAGAAAAAAATATTTTTAATCGAAATAAGTTTTTTATATTTAAGTTTAATATTAGCTTTTTTAAATAAATAAGCGTTAAGCTTAAGTTCTCGATAACTTATCATTTTTAAACGGATGGTTAAACGGAACGGCTAAACTACACTTTAAAATAATATTTCCGAAGTTATATTAATTATTAGCAAAATAATTAGGTAAAGTTATTATTATTAGCATAAATGGTTTATAATACGTTTATTAACGAAAACGTAAGCGTATTTTTTCATATAGTTATATACGGATATAAGGTAATAATTTAACGACTAAAATAATTGATATATAAGATTCTTATAATTACTATTATAGTTTTCCGAATAAAGATAATAGTAACGGAAATTAAAATAATATAAATTCGATTACAAATCGAGCTATAATTTCTCCAGTAAAAATGGCGTAATATTATAATAAAAAAAGAATTAAGAGATTAATTTTAACGAAAAGAAATAAGGTTTATTTATTACGTTAAAAACAAAATAGGACGTTAAACATTTTATAAATTAAGATCAAAAGGCTTAATAATAAGCTTAATTTTAAAAAACTTAATCCGTTTAAAATTAACGAAGTTGTTTCCAAAATTAATTACCGATTATTATTACCTAAAATAATAAAGATATACCTTATTTTCTACATTTCCTTA
This sequence comes from Monosporascus ibericus, assembly GCA_004154915.1. NCBI lineage: Eukaryota > Fungi > Ascomycota > Sordariomycetes > Xylariales > Monosporascus > Monosporascus ibericus. The sequence continues at coordinate 675 of QJNU01001169.1, read as the reverse complement.
TTTAAATTAATACCTAAAAATATCCCGTAAAAAACAACCTTGGAAATCGAAAAAGATAATAACGAATATAAAATTAAAAGGATATTAAATTCCAAAATGATTAAAAACAAAATCCAGCACTTAATTAAGTAAGAAAAATACTTATACGAAAAGAATATTTGGAAATTAATTAATTATTTAACGAATACGATAAACCTGGTTAAAACGTGTTATAGGTAAAATCCTGACCGACCGTTTTTAACGTAATTAAGGTCGTAAGTAATGAAAATCCCCCGTTTAAATCCAAACCTGCGGCGTTTTGATCGAAGGAAATAAACGTTTCCGCGATGGTATTTATTTCGGAAATAAGCCGCGCTTATTCCGTTTTTATACGTCGTTATTTCTCCTTTAGTTTTTCTTATTCTTTTAATTAATTCAATTTATAACTCTTTTTTAAAATGGTAAAGGCCTTTTTTTATAAAAAAAATTATTAAAGGGGCGAACGTTTTAACCGACTAAAAAGTTTTATTGAACTATTTTTTACTTTAGGGTTTTTTTTTCTTTTTTTTTCTTTTTTTTTCTTTTTTTTTCTTTTTTTTTCTTTTTTTTTTTTTTTTTTTTTTTTTTTTTTTTTTTTTTTTTTTTTTTTTTTTTTTTTTTTTTTTTTTTTTTTTTTTTTTTTTTTTTTTTTTTTTT
>QJNU01001168.1:0-10318 GCA_004154915.1 Monosporascus ibericus | reverse complement strand
TGTGCTTCACTCCAGTCATCGCAAGCAAAATAGCTCACGAATGTCAGGTGTCCGCAAGCCCACTGCCTCCAAATTTCCTCGCACATCTTGGTCCCTAGAAGGTAGAAGAACTCCTCTGGATCAGTCAGACCGATTCTCACATAGCTAACGTGGTATTTTCTTTTACCTGCGTTCCTGCACTATAGATGTTCGATCTCGCTTTTTGTAGAATTCGCTTTACCGTATCACTTCCGCCGGTACCATTTGCGATAAATGCTCTAAAAAGTGAAGTTTCGGTCAGCTTGGCAATAAACTGGTAAAATGGAACTAACAATGTGTAATGGAGATGGAATGCGTGTATAGCACATCAAAGCTCGAATCTAAATGCTTTACAGATTAACCTACCGACTTAATTAAATACGGTGGCTTCATAACATTCGGCAAAGGATAACCTAAGGTGACTTAACGGAAAGCACCCTATTCCAAATACGAGTGCACCATGCAGAGTGCGGGCGCACCATGCAAAGTGCAGGCGCACCATGCAGAGTGCAAAACGCGCCGTGTTGGAGATAGTGCAAGCGCACCATGCAAGAATGGCGCACCAGGAAAGTGCAAGCATACCGTGCAGGAGTGCGAGCGCACCAGAAAGCGCAAACGCACCGTTACGATAGCCAGATCTGTATTCCGCTTAGGGTTAGTATCCACACCCCCTGCTGAAACACTGTACACGATTGACCAATTGTAAAGTCCTAATTCACTCAATCAACCGTAAGGCTAATACTTCATCCCGCCAACTGGTTCTGTCGAGTCGTTGCTAACCCATCACGCCTACCTCTAGAGCTTCTGGCTGGCCGAGACGCTCAAGTATTTCTATCACCGCTTCCATATGTAGCCTCACGTTGGGAGAATGATGATTTATATTTTAGAAAACGACTTGCTCATCGCATCTTGTTATGATGCACAGTACTCAGCATCGAGTCATAGCTTTGCGCGTGTCCGGCTGCAACTGATGGCCGCCCTGGTCTGGCCGTTGCGGCGTATGGGGCATAATTCCGGGGAAGGTGGGGTTGGTTCGGCAACACATGGTCACCATGCTAGTTGCCATGGTCCGAGTCGCTCGTCTCCGACTCCACAATACCTGGTTCCACGTTGGCTGCCTTGGTGTGCATGGAATTCCTACCTTGGCTCCATAACATATGGTTACCCATGCTGGCCGCCCAATGAAGTGGGCCGTTTGGTAGCCTACAATACGGCTACTATGCACCTAACGACGCGCCAATCTACAGTATTAGCCTCGCTGCACACCGCGGTTAGTGGGTCTTCAGCCAACCATAAAGCCACCTACACTAAGCCTTACCAGCTAATTCACGATATTGGCAGGCTAAGATATATGTAAGTGCAATGTTGTACGTACAGTCCTGTCATCCTAGGCAGGAAAGAAGAGAAGACCGAGGCGAACGGCACATGGCTAGATGACGAATTGAGCCGTACCGTCAAATGGGGGAATACAAAGTCCAGTTAGTTAAACTTACCTGCATGCTAAGCCGGCTATGAACGTTGATGACTGTACGAGTATTTCCCATTGCCGAGATATCAGCTCTTTGGAGACGTTGCTCTTAACTTAAAGGTATTACAGCTAATAGTTATGACGGCTCATGAAACCGTATCTCACTACCTTGGTGTATGCAGGACAGCCCTCCCCCTTCGGCCTGGGATGCAGCTAACACAGGAGAGCTAGGGTCATCTCCCAAGTTAATAGGCCGAAGGAACACGGCGAGACCAATTTTGTAAGCTATCATTAGAAGGATGGTGTTTCCCGGATGCGGCCCGTTCTACCAACCTGCATTCCCTAGGTCATTGGCCAAATGGAAATGGCGTGCCTTCAGGGGGTCTTCACAGAGTGTCGGCCTCCAGCGCGGACATAGTCTCCTAATGGAGGCTCCCGTGAAGTGGAACTTTAATTCGCTTGCTTGTATGCAATGCATCATATTCGGGAAATGTGTTCACCAGCCTAGTTTAGGCCAATGGACCGAATAATTAGCTATTAAGTTAGCTTGTATACCTTTAAAGTCAAACATTGGCCTTTCAGGTACACACCATAGGTTAATGCATTACTACGAGACCTATATGCAAGCCACCATTCTCAGAAGGATAACGTTTCCGAACGGGGTATAAGGTTGGCTCTACCAGGGGGTCAGGGACATGTTCGCAATTCTCTGTTAGCATCAGTGGCCAGGAATTGTGCTCTCGAAAGGCACCGTACTGTGGTTCCATAAAGGTAGTCAGTTTCCTGATATGGCTACTCTTGTTATGTTGAAAGTATAAGTATCTCCTTGTGTTCAACCTTATGGATATCTTGCGGTCTTGGAGATCAGACCAGCAGCCTTCTTTCAATGCAGTATCCAAGGTTGACACCTATCCACTATTCTTAAGGACTTTGTCTATATTACTGCTGGAAACCCCCAATCAAAATACAATTCTATCAAAAAGAATAAGTGTCAGACTCCAGGTGAGATATGGATGTAGGTCTCTATGTGGCTTCACACTAACACAGACTCAGAGCGAGATGTATACGAAACAAGTCGAAAGCTTTGGCCTAATTGGACAATGCTGCTTTAACAATGAAGAGACGGGAGATGGAGATAAGGACGGGCCGGGAGGTGGGCGAGGCGGGACTGTTGGAAAGCCTAAGCGTTCGATATCCGCTTAGGGTGGAATTCATACATAATCCTCTTAGCACTGATAATTCAATTCGGGTAGATATGCCAAGCATCACTAACATTGGTCCATCATATCAGCCTGATTTTGAGAATTCAAGTGCCGTGAGAGCATTGAGCCGTAGTCTCACAGATATACGCGAGCCCGTTGCTTCATAGCCATTTAAAACACGTTACTAGGTTATCACAATAAGTGTAAACAAAGGGCACCGTAATGAATTCGGATCTTCTCTGATCTAAATTGATACAAGCATCATAGAATCTCATGTAAGCTTTAATACAGCATATCGACAGGTTGTCTGCACTTAACAAAGCTGTAACCTATCTACATCCAGGAATGAAACGCGCAAATTTAAACTAGCTGCTGGGAGACAGCTGATGAGCTACGTGCAATAAGCGAAAGCTCAGTTACACTTCGCTCTTGCTGTTTCTTCCGTTCCGCCCGTACGAACCGGTAGATGCCCCCACACGATGCGACAAACATAAGAAACATTTGAGGAGGATACAATAAGGTTATCTCCAATAACCCAAGCACGAATAGAACTATTGAACAAACGAAGGTACTTCCCACGAAAATAATCCAACCGACCAATCGTGGCTTACGCTCTGTAAGGGAGAAGTAGGCGTCAAAAAGCAGAAATAGAAAAATGCCATGGGAGATAATGGGAACACCCCAATTCAAGCCGATTTTTGTTTCGACCAGAATGTACAGTCCACCGACGGCGAGACCAGCCTGGGTTACGATTCCCACGTACACTATAAGCCTGCAGTAGGAGGAGCGGCTGGCATCGAGCAGGGGGTAAATGCTGGCGACATACTTGATGGTGGATTAGCGGAATACAAATATTCTGTCGAAATAACCATACGAACCTCGACCAAAACCGCATGGATCTGGCAGGCGACCTTCAACGATAGGGAATATTTGTCGTTTCCCGTTCGAGCGAAAAAAAATGCAAAAAGCAGGCCGAGACCAGCAAAGAAAAAAAAGACGATTGACCAATTAAGTATCGTATGTTGTTTCCGCATAAAGTAGACTTGGATAAGGTGCAAGATAGTAGTTGCGAAGAAGCTGATGGGCAACCATCCCCAGTGGTTCTCGTCGGGCACCATCTTTGAATGGGCTGTCCGGTATATCGAAAGAAGGGCATAAGCAGGGCGAGGCAACCACAATTTGGCCGTAGCTGCAAGTCATGGCAGTGTGCAGGAAACTACACTTCTCAGCCTGCCGGGTGACGCTGATATATATATATACATATGTATATAGGGGCTTTGAACCCTGGAATCGGACGATCCTGATTCCTACTGCGTATTGTTACAAGAATGAAACCACCGACTAGTGCAGGAAAGAGAATGTAGGCTCATAGTAAACGAAAAACGGAGCATTTACCGTCATGGGAGGTGTCCGATTGAGATCGAGCTAAGCCCGCCGGGACACTGCCGGGGCACGTACTATGTCCTAACGGATCGATCGAGTACCCGACCCATATACCAGCTTAGAAATGAGAACCACCGTACCATCTAGGAAAGTCGGCATTATCAAACGATAGCCTGCATTGAATGAATATAGCAAGGGGCTTCAGTCGAAGCTTGGGTACTTCGAACGGCCTCCCTCGGCTTCTCCCCCGGCCTCCCCCGGTCTCCCACCCAACCCCTAAATCCCGACAAATTGGGAAGTACACACCCTCCCAATGACCCACGTATCGTCAAGGTAGCGGCTTAGCGGAAGCAGCTAGGATCAGGCCCCAGATCTTACAGTAGCTAGTCCCCGAATATTTTCTCCAAGTTATTCTGTCTTTCCCATTGGTGCTTAATTCTGCGGTCCACATTCTGGATGCCTGTGGTGCTCAAGGGGGCAGGCCATCGTGATAAAGCAGGAGGGTAACTTCCGACTTTAACGGATCACACGTTCGCTAAGGTAAGCGGGAATAAAGGAGCAACAGAGCTTGGTAAAGCATAATCCACCAGCGGGGTGTATATATCGAGATGTATCAAACGTACGGTGGTTGCTCTGATGATGTTAGGCCAGGGTAGTAATCCATTAATTATTATCATGTCTTCCAGCGTTTATAAGTAATAACTACCTCGAATCTTGTGATTAACAAGGACGACAAGAATCCCTTATAGCTCTTGTCTTTAATCGATCTTGACCTTGCTATAAGAGAGCAACGAGAAGGCGCCTCAGGGGTAAAGGGAAGACTGATACAATGGAGTTTATAGCAATCGGCACCTTTCTCGGCGAGCAGCACTCTTTCGTATATGACCCTGAGTCGTTTTTCTGGGACCTGCGATTGGCAACAGAGCAGCTAGATGCGGGATGAACTCGTTCAGTAGCAACTCAAACGGCCCAGCAAGTAACCAATGCCATTCACTGTAACTAATAATTGAAATGAGACGCTGTATTCTCAACAGGGTCGATTATCGGTGGATAAAGCAAAGGTTTCTAAGCTTGAACGTGCTTATTGTCTTACTGTCTCTCCCTTATTACCACGTCCTATTTTTGGTCCCATAAATCCAAGGCTCGACCATCGTGCCCAAATTCGGGAACAAAAAGTAACATGGGACAATCTATGTACTACCTATCCCCTAATCCCTTATACCACCTTGCCTTTCTAAATAACATCCTCAGTATTATCAATTTCTGGTACCTCGACATATCCCATATCTCTCCTCGCTTGATCGTCAAAAGCTTCGTACAAAGTCTGAATCCCGAGAAAAACTTCCAGGAAGTTCTTGGTAAGCTCGGTCGGTATTTTGGAGGATGAGTTTATTAAAGTGGTGTGACATTCGAAAACTCCCGGCTCATAAATAATGTGAACCTGCATTCAACTGGCCGTGTCATACTGCGAAACACTGGAACATGTTCTAGTGATCACGGATCGTTATGCATCTTAGGCTGCCGCAGGTACCAATAGTCCGTGCCGCTCACTGCATAAGAGGTTAGTAATCGGTAGTCTCGGAAGCCTCCTTCGCTTTGCTCCAGTCTGGAGTCTAAGGCCTCCGGCTCCGCGGCGGCATTCGAAAATCAAGCCTCTTATTCGGAGGAATTCATCATCCTCAGGAGAAGACAAATTATGCACGAAGGTATCCAAGGGGGACCTGCTCTTAAAGAAATTCAAGAATATAGGCTTACGCTGGACATATCAGCCCCATGTCTAAACAAACTCCTACGTCGTCCGAGTTGTATGGGGATTGAACACACATGAAGCATGGGTGAAGACTTACTTTAGGCTGACTAATGATTGAGTGCTGATTCATCTGAAGCGCTTAATCGTAGCGACGCGCATTGAAATTCTTTTTAAAAAAATTTATATAAAAAAAAGCTATTAACAAGCTCCGGCGAATCGGAGAGGAAAGCCCGGTAGAAGAATTGGATTCTCCAAGTTTTATCCTCTTTGCTATAGAGCCTGAGCACGTCAGATTAAGGTTTTAACGTATCCCCCGGCTGTGGCGCACATCCTGGGTTAAGGGACTTTGGAGAAATTACCAGAAGAATGGTTAGCCGTACCGATATATCTCCCCTTTTCTCTTTTATATTCTACCATTTGCCTATAAAGTTGCGTTATTAAATGACCCATTTTATAAATGCCAGGATAAGGACGGTTGATAGGTATGATTCAACTTTGATCGCAAAGGATGCGTTGGAGAAACGTACTATAATGGGAAGCTTCAGTTTCATAACCGACTTGACGAATATGACAGCCAAACTGTCTCGATTTTATGCTTATCCAAGACGTATAACTCGCTTACTGTAGCAGCGTTCAATGGATTATCCCGTTCCTAAGTATTATTTCTATCTAGCGAGATGTCAGAAGGTGGCGGCTCAGACCGGTTATCGTTAGATGGGGTACCTGCCATATTGCTAGCTTATAAAGTGGACACCGACTTATAGGTCCAACTTATTTAATATGTTGGGTGGATGAGCCGATTTTTATGTAGACAATGGCTAGAGATAGTTCATATAGCTATTAAGACTTCATGCTAGTGAAAAGCCTTATAAGAACAGACGCCCGTATTCTTACCTAAAGTCTCGATGTGTGTTGCCACCTGTTAATGCATTATTGACAGAATTGTGTTTGGGGCGGGATTGGGGCCGTACAGCCGCAGTAATACAGACGAGGTTCTTGAGAATGGTTAAGGGTGTTGACCTTGGATGCTTCATTAAAAGAAGCTGCTGGTCTGATACGGACGTGTTTAAAAGGTCAGATACGACGGGGTACTCATACTTTTCAACACCGCAAGAGTATCCATTCCAAAGGGACTGAATACCTCCATAAAACCATTAAGAGAACAGTTCCTGGCCACGATCAAAGGCGAGCATACTCCTGGCCCTGGCGCAGCCGACCTTGGATGCCATTTGTCCAGACATCCATGTTCCGAGAATGGTGGCCTGCATACGAGTCTCGCAGTGATACATTGACTTATAGGCTATATCTTGCGAAATTATCCTAGTTCGTTAATCTTACTTGCGGAACTGTTCCTGCGTAAGACTTTTAACTCATGTAAGGAGCCTCATAGCTTAGACCCTACAGTCTGATTACCTAGTCCCTTTATATTATACCTGAAGTTACGGGACCTCCAGCTTCCACCGTGGAAGATGGCCCCTTTTCGGGATCCCACGCTAAAGCGTAATGATGCTTATTAAGCATCCATCACGGGCCACGCGCCAGGCCTTGTGACCTAGTTGACAACCTCGATCACGGCCTTGACCTTGTCCTTTTCCTGTCTCATCCCGTAAAGCCCTATGGCATATGTCCAAATCTAGCCCTCCTAATCGTAATTCTAACAGATCCCAGTTCTTGCCCCTATCTTGAGGTTCGATATCCACTTGGGAAGCGCCACAAATAGAACACCTTGTCTACGTCGCTGCATTACATGAACATGGCCTAATTCTAGAGTCTTGTATTATAAGAGGCTTCGATAAGTCTCTTTCTGGTATCGGGTCCCTGTCAGTTGCCCAATTATCTCCTAGATTTGCTCCTAAATCTATATTCCTGACCTACTAGGCAGGCTAGTCGCAGCATTGCTACGGGCGGGTAACGCCGGCGGAGTGACTGCACTATTCGGAGCCAGACCCTATGTGTTGGCACTTTGACCCTATTTTAAAGGTTCTAGGATGAATTCCTCTTAAATCAATCTTCATTGTGGTGGTCAGAAACGGCAAGGGATACCGGCACGCGCCAAGGCTGTCAGGCACCTCTTCTCTCAGGATCAGCCTAGTGCTCGGTGGATTCATGCGGAATCAGCCTCCAGGCAATCTAGGACGCTACTCGTAGTTTATGACGGCTTGTACAGCGAGGAGGAGGCGTAGCAGGAAGCAAGCACAGCCTAGCGTGGCACCGAAAGGGTGCTATCAGCGGACAACTTCCTAGGTCAACAGGCTATGGTTGGAAAGGCAGGCATGACGGTCCATGGTTGGCGACAACTAACTGAGTGGAGTCTAGAACATGCTTGCATGAATGAGGTGGAGCGAGGAGTGGTATATAGTTCGTGGGAGACACGATGGAGGGGTTGGCTGAAATGGGTGATTGAGGAGTATGGCTATGCACTTGGTTCCAGTGATAGTCAGAAATAGTTAGAAGCAAACGTAGACCACCCAGATAACTCTGTGCATGTCCTCCGGCGAACCAGGATATGCGGATCTATAATGTCCCGGAAAAAGCCGCCTGTCACTCTTTTCACTGCTTAAGCTTATGTTAGCGGTTTGTCTAGTCCTTTGACGTGCATTAACTAGTAACGTTCGCTATCTTAAACATAACTCTATTAACAGGGGGGCAACTCCCCATAGTGGTAACCAATCCTGTAAACTCTGCGATTCGGCCTCTGTTCCGTCCTTAGAGCGTCTAATAGCATTCCCGTCTGCCCGCAAGTTCTGAAAACCGAAGTCGCGATTTAAAAAATGGGCGGGATAGGTATGCGCTTTGGAAGTCATCATTTGGGTACCCAGACCTGATGGCTCGTGCCACTTTTCAGGCCAGAAAACTGCAGCGGTTGGTGGGGCGACTGAGATAAGACCTCTCCTATCCAATCAAAGAACATGCGGGATAATTCGAGAATGTCAACAATCAGCAACAATCAATTGTAATTCCGAAATCCATCCCTGATATATTAACGCATCAATTTGTACGCGTGTCCCGACAGTCAGATCCTTTTTCTATGCCCGTGAGTCAAATCCTTTCTGGTTATGGCAGCATAGTCGAACAAACAAAACGTTTCGCCGCAAGCACCATGGACGAAATTTCAAGGTTGCGACGTTTGCTTGAAGAATCCGAATGTCAACGTGAAGAATCCGAACGTCAACGTAAAGATGCGGAGAGCCGTATGGTAGAGGAGCAACGTCTACGCGAGGAGGAGCAACGCCGACGCGAAGAGGAGCAACGTCGACGCGAAGAGGCCGAAGATCTTGCGAAGGCGTCACAGCCGCAGGTGCTTCAGCAATACCTCGAGGCTTGCCATTCGCTCAGTCTTGCTATACAGGTAGTGACCGACCGCTCCTTGACTACGCAAGGTGATACTACAGACCCGACGGGCCGAATTTTCCCGCGTCGAATCATCCCGTGGGATGACTTCGCAATGAGACAAGAGAAGATATGGGACCAACTCTTAGTCGGCTACCCCTCCTACTCCAGAGCCGTCTTTCCATCCTCACATCAACTAGAATACGTAGCCTCCTTGATCAGCCCAATCAGCAGCGAAATTGGGCTTCGGCACTTCGAGCGCGACACGGTCGAGAACGCAGTTCAGAAGCTGGTGGACGAGACGTATGGCGACTTGTCACTGCGGGATAGCCTTGATCTCCAGGGATCCGTGACGTTCGAGAGCCATACGAATCTCGGCAACACTGTCGACGCCGTCTCCGAGTCCTTTGAGCACATGTCCATTGGTGGAGACGACGGCGCCGAAGCTACGACGCCGGCCCCGAGGCAACCTGGACCTAGGGTCCGTCGCCAGGTGAAGAAAGGCAAGGGCAAGCTAGCCGACCAATTCTGCATATATAGGACCTCCGACGGCCGAAACGTTCCCGCGCTTGCGATCGAGTATAAGGCGCCGCACAAGCTGACGAGGGACGAGATCGTCTCGGGTCTGGCGTCGGAGATCCAACCGGAACGTGATGTCATCAATAAGGACGGCGAGGACTTCGCCTTCGCGTCGAGGTCGCTCGCTGCCGCCGTCGTCACTCAGCTCTTCTCTTACATGCTCGGCAGAGGTATCCAGTTCGGCTATATTTGTACGGGAGAGGCCTTCGTCTTCCTCCATGTCCCCGACGATCCTACTATCGTCTACTATTCCGTGTGTATGCCGAACCTGGACGTCCTAGACGACGACGAGAACAGGCTCCACCGCACCGCCGTCGCCCAGGTCTTTACCTTCGTCCTCCAGGCCCTTCGTGTATCACCGCCACCACCGTCGTGGCATGACCGGGCCGCGAACCTTGATACGTAGGCTGTAGAGTACGAAGACGTGCTGAAAAACATCCCTGCGACGATACGTAAGCAGTCTCGGGCATCACCCTACAAACCCCAGCGCTGGAAAGGATTTCAGCGCTCGCCCATTCGGACACGGTCTCGCTGCCGACAACCGAACGGCAACGTCACACGGCGGGATGAAGATGATGAAGAAGAGGG
>QJNU01001167.1:0-10434 GCA_004154915.1 Monosporascus ibericus | reverse complement strand
GCCCCCCCCCCCCCCCAATATAACAATTGCGAGGACAAGGGGACAAAACTGAGAAAGGAAGAGATACCAGAAAGAAATCGAAACTAGAAAGGGAAGGGGAAAAGAAATAAGACAAGATGCCCAAGTCGAAAAGGAATAGGGTGGTCCACCTGACCAACGTGGGCAAGAAGACGCGCGAGCACAAGGAGCGCCTGTTCGAGAACGTCCGCGACAGCATCTCGACCTACCAGCACTGCTTCGTCTTCAGCGTCGACAACATGCGCAACACGCACCTGAAGGAGGTGCGGCAGGAGCTGTCCGACAGTCGGTACGTCTTCTTCGCTTTCTCTCTTTCCTCCTCTCGGTCTCGCCACCCTCCCCCCGCTCTCTGTCTCTACCTTCTCTTCCTCTCGAATGCCCCCCTCTCCTCAGATATACGCACACAGTCAACGATCTACGCCCGAGACGAACCAAGCTAACCTCTCCGGGGGGGGGGGAATAGACTCTTCTTCGGAAAGACCAAGCTAATGGCCCGCGCCCTCGGCCGGAGCCCCGAGGACAGCTACGCCGAGAACACGTACCGGCTGGCGCCTTACGTGCGGGGCACGGTGGGCCTGCTGTTCACGAACCGCCCCCCCGAGGCCGTGCTCGACTACTTCTCCTCGCAGTCGTCCACGGGGGCGCGCGTGGACTTCGCGCGCGCCGGCGCCGTGGCGCCCCGCGACTTCGTCATCCCCTACGGCCAGGTGTACAGCACGGGCGGCGAGGTGCCGGCCGAGCACGACGTGCCCCTGGGCCACACGCTGGAGCCGGAGCTGCGGCGGCTCGGCATGCCCACACGCATGGTTAAGGGCCGCGTGATTCTGGAGCCGCCCCCCGAGGGGGAGGGAGACGAAGGCGGAGATGGTGGGTATGTCGTTTGTCGCGAGGGCGACGTGCTCGACTCCCGCCAGACGAGGCTGCTGAAGCTCTTCAGCGTCTGCATGAGCGAGTTCCGCGTCCGCGTCCGCGCATACTGGAGCGCGGCGACGTCCGAGGTCACGGTCGTCGATGCGGGCGACGGCGACGAGGACGGGAATGGCATGGAGGGTGTCAAGGATGATGCGGAGGCGGGGAGCGACTAGGGTGTGTCGAGGGGAAGGAGGTGTGGACGCGGAACGAATCTCTGCGCGCTTTTGTAGTGACTTGCTTTGTTTTGTGTGGTGGCTGCATCATCACGGCGATACCAATCGGTTGGTTTGCTTTGCTGGCGTTTTCTTCGGCGGAGGGTCTAAAAAAAGGGCACCGGAATTCAATCTTCGTGTTCCACTTAAGGGGAAATCGGAAACGGCTAATCACTATTTCTTTCCCATGGTAGCTATCGTACATTTACGTGAGCTAATCTGTAGGCTTCCAAGGGGGTCATGATACATGATGCGTCTCTTGCAGGCTCCATTACACGAGCGACAACCCGGGTCTCAAGACGTCGCGGTCAGTCAGCAGGCAGTATCTGCCCCTTACCTCCGACCTTACCTAAGTGTATTGATCATGCTACTCCTCTGATGAATTATATCTTACCCTCCTCCTCACCGGTCGAAGGCCAAATGGATTACTAATGGATACATGTGAGAAAAGCTTTACCTCTCCTAGTCCTGTGTTTTCGGGCAGCAGCGGTGTAGAAATAGTATAGGCAGCGTCTGCCCACGGCATACTAAATCCCGGTCGTCTCGAGAAAGCTCTGATGGCTGATGATACCGTTTACCTTCTGCCCTATTGCGGTAGTGGTCCCGGAGTCTGATTTTGTCGCATGGGCGCATGGATGGCGTTGTGGATCTTACCCTTGCTTACCCTTCGTGACAAAAGGTAGAAGGAAAGACGAGATGACGTGTGCAACTGAAGACGGAACATACCCACCACCAAGACGCGTCGAGACCTGCCATGATTAATGAGCCGCTAGTACCGGCGGAGCTTCCTAGGGTCTTCGTAGCCGCCCTCGTATCCACGTTTCCGGCTGTCGTCCTCTCTGGATCGGTCGAAGTCGCGGTATTCGCGTGATCCGCGATCCCGAACCGGCTCGAAGTTAGCGCCACTTCGTCGATCACGGTCGCCGAATCGGCCGCCGTCGCGTCCGCTGGATCTGTCATCATATGAGCGACCACCGCCGCGTGAGTCATACCCACTACCGGAGCCGAATCGATCCCGGTCACCTCCGAATCCGCCGGAGCGACCACCGGAGCCTGGACCGGCAGGAGCATTGGGAGGTGCGCCGAAGCCGTTCGATCCGCCGAAGCCGCGGTCGCGGTCGCGACCACCCCCGAAACCCCCACCGCCTCGGAACCCACGATCGCCGCCGCGGAAGCCTCCCCCACGGCCACGGCCCTGGAATCCTCCTCGGAAGCCGTCGCGTCCTCCGCCAAAGCCACCTCCGAATCCGCCGGGTCCTGCGGGGCGGGCAGCGGCGGCTTTCGTGTATCCTCGGCCACCCAGGCCACCGCCAAGTCTACGAGGCTTCCAGCCCTTAACTGTTCGGCCTCTCTCAACGTCTACCTTGATGCGACGGTCCTTAATGCGGATACCATCACAGCCATCCAGAGCAGCTAGTTCACGTGCGCAATGAGGCGCATTTGTCAGTAAAGCCTTACCAATCATTCATACCTTTTCTTAGACGAGGAGTGGCGAGACGAAAGAGGGGAGAGATAGGCAAGCTTGAGGGCCTGATCTCGGTGAGACACATGGGTGAAAATAGATCGGATATCCGAAGTGGATAGTCTGGAAAAAATCAATGGTAGTATTACCTCTCATGTCTTTTTCACGCTCAAATACAACGAAGGCATATCCACGATGCGGCTTCTTCTTCTTGTTACCCTTTTCATGAGCATGGGTATCAGCGACGATGCGAATCTGCATATAAAGTTAGTACGTCAACGTTCATAACGGAGAGAGTGGATGCAACATACGCGCTCAATAGGACCAAAGCGTCCAAATTCCTTCTCGAGATCATGTTCGTTGGCGTCATAACTCAGACGCGCAACTATCAAGGTCTTGAAAGGATCACCACGGATGTTGGGGTCTTCATTAGGCTTGTCTACAGAAGTAATTCGGGTTAATATGCTTGCAGCACGGAGTTGGTAAATGATGGTGGGAAACAAACATTTCAGCGGCCCTTCAGTTAACAGCTTCTCCTGCCTGGCCTTCTTCTCCAGCTTCTTGCGATCGCGCATCTGAAGCCAACTCTCAGTGGGAACATATCCATCTTTGTCCTTGTAAGCCGCGAGGGCGGGGAGGTATTCGCCGACACTGGTGATGTTGGCCGTCTTTCGCTGCTCAGGAGGAAAGTCAGGATGAGGCACCCATCGAAGGGGAGGTCTCGGCGCGAAGAGCGCGAGCAGATTAGGCGGCAGCTTGTCCGTCATGATTCTTGTCGTGTCCTATTGCAAAGTAATCGCTGCAAATGAATATGATCCTGATGGGATCACCTCGATGAGAATGTTTCGCGAAAGGACATAGGACAAGGAAGGACCCGAAATAATGAATGCGACAAAGAGAGAGAGGGTGTGGGAGTTGGATGGGGAATAAAAGGGAAGCTAACAGGCGCGTATTGGAACTTCCTGAAAAATGCAGCTGTCCAGATTGATTGATTGGGCTTTTGGCAAGTTCAACCATGCAATTAGCCGCACATGGCCAGACCCGAGACATTCTGAGACCCGATAAGTACATAAGAGGCGGCCTATCTACTACCTACCCTGCAACGCTTGTTGCGTGCACATGCATCTAACCGCAGGGGTTGAATTTCTCGAGTGGGTCCGTGTGCACGAACAAACTGGGCAGCCGACGGTCGGCATCTCAGAGCTCGAGCCCCTGCGATCCTGAATTACAAAATTCGTGACGGGGAGGTCCTGTTCGGCCAGTCTTTTACATACGACTCGCTCATCCTTTTCGTACGTAAGGGGCGCAACCATGACGATTAAGGCATTAGAGAGGGTGTCCGTTGGCCAGGTACGTCGGACACCGGAATACGTCCGTCGAGTTACAAGAGAGTATTAACGGTTAGACCAGAACGGCCTCGGCGCCTTCATCCTGCAATGCAAGAAGATGGACATCCACTATTGCGACTACTCGGGCAGCTCGAGAGGGATGAAGTGAGTTGACCGCCTCCAGAGACCATCTACCCGACCTCCGACCTATCCTGACCAGAACGGTAGCGCCTTCATCAAGTCTCAGCTCCCGAAGTTCGCAGCCAAGCACCCTCAGATCGAGTTCGCGGTGTCGCCCCGGCCACGGAAACATCCCGTACTTGTCGGCCATTACATCAACGGCAAACAAAAATCTATCTGCGTGAAGAACATGGACTCTTTACAAATACTAAAGAAGGTTGAATTGCTACGAGACGCCAGCGGAGAGAAGGTCAAGAGAGTCAACAAGCCAGTAACGAGTATCAACGACAGTGTCAGAGGCGTGTGGAGTCCTTACCACGGCGACGCCATGCCGGTTTAATGGGGGACAGAGAAAATGAGGGACGACACCGTGTATAACTATTTCAGCATATAGTCGAAGACGGACTCGGCATGTACAAACACTACCGGGGGGGGGGGGCGGCGCATATGTACCACCTAGAACTGGCATAACTTTCGAGGCAAGATATGCTACGAATTAAAAGGGAAAGACAAAACGTGGAAACCATATTTTGTATTTCCTGGTCAACTTGTATGCCTTCTGCGTCCAGGGTACGACTAAGCCTCGAGGCAATACTGTCGACAGGTTGCTGTGGAAGGAGAGCCGAATGGAATATTCCCACTGCGGGTATTTCCACGCTCATTTCTCTCCCGTCTCCCTTTGATTTTCTCTACGTCCCGTAGGTCCCTGGCTCTATAAGACAATTTACAACTTGCAGTTGATGATATCGACGACTATCGTTCGTGTCAGTTGTACTTGTCTTTTAAAGGGTTACGCTCTGGGTGATACTCACAAGCCGGCTTGAGACTGGCACCACCAACGAGGAACCCATCGATATCCTGCTCCTTGCTAAGCTCCTTGCAGTTCTTTTCGCTGACGCTGCCGCCGTAGAGGATGCGGGTCTCGTCGGCGACCTGTTGGCTGACCTCCTTGGCGAGCCACTGGCGGATCATGGCGTGGACCTCCTGGGCCTGCTGAGTGGTGGCGACCTTGCCGGTGCCGATGGCCCAGATGGGCTCGTAGGCGATGACGATGCGGCTCCAGTCCGAGACCTTGGCCTTGAGGGCCGACAGCTGGCTGGCGATGTGGTCGAGGGTCTGGCCGGCCTCGCGCTGCTCGAGCGACTCGCCACAGCACCAGATGACGCTGACGCCGTTCTCTGTGGCGTACTTGGTCTTGGACGCCACCGTCTCGTCGCTCTCGGCCAGCACCGTCCGCCGCTCCGAGTGGCCCAGGATCACCCAGTCGATGTTGCTGTCCTTCAGCTGCGACACCGAGATCTCGCCCGTGAATGCGCCGTTGGGCTTGTCAAACACGTTCTGCGCGGCGACGCCGATCTCCTTCTTCAGGTGCTCACGGACGAGCAGGAGGTAGAGGGCGGGGGGTGCGATGACGGTCTCTAGTGTCCCGATGGCAGGTCAGCTGGCCGAGCCCGGTACCAGCAATAGAAAGCTATTCAGCAGCTCGTAGATTTAACTTTACCGGTGTTGGGGTCCAATTGAGCCTTGTTCAAGTTCTCGACTATTTCGGTTACGGACTTGATCGTCCCGTTCCTAAGAAAAGAAAACGTTTCGTCAGCTCCTACCCTTACGGCTGAAGCAGTCGGTCCACAGGGGTTAAAAGGCCTAGTTACATCTTGAAGTTACCGCCAACGAAGAACTTGCGCGCCATTTTGAGAGTTCTGGTACGAATGTGCTGTTAGGATATGGTTACACAAGTATAAGATATAAAAGCCGAAGGTAGGTGGTATATAGCTGAGTTTATCAATGCTTTCAAGAAACAAACGTGAGATATTCTAGGTTCTCAACAAGCACACCCCCCCCTACATATACATCGATGGCGGGGCTCACTTCGTCAGAGAATGCAAGCTCTGGATACAGGACCCCGCCAAACACGTCAAGGTGCCGGCCGGCCTGCAGCGCTAGAAAATGATTTGGAAATCGCTCAAAGTCGAGCCAGTCAAAGTTTACTGGAGGTAGAGGTACTTTAGAGTGGGCGCCAGCTGTCAAGGTCTGAGGCATTGAGCATTACTGTACTTGGTTGTCCTGTCTTGGCAAGTACAACAATTCCTAGACAGACAAGGCAATTAGAACCGACGCATTTTCAATTCCATCCGGACCTGCTAACATCTCTACGCCTGGCCGCCCCGAATGTTGGACTTCATCCTCGGAGTTCATTGCCGGGCATGACTATCGTTGGTGAAGCATTACCTGCGATCCAATGGATTTTTGTTCGCCCGGATATGCCTTGCAGTAACTATCACGAAACCATGTGATGAACCATCACCCCCACATGGTCTAGATCTTTGTTTGGATGGGCGTTCAAAATAGACCATGGCCACTTGTTTGTGTTGAATTAAAGTAGAAGAACTAGCCCATCTTCCTTTTTATCTACGCTCGTAAAGGAAATCCAATCCTCAATATGCTTAACTCCCGTTAACATTAGTCATACGTCATTGATCATAAAAATATAAACCGGTGAATGCCAACTCCCATAAACTCATTGCATATTGCTTGAAATAACGCCATCAAATAGCCCCAAGTCATCCATAGACCTCCGAAGCTAGAGAAAGGGGCGCCTGATATAAGGTCTCCCTCCTCTGCGGTCCGTGACCTCGACATAATGGTGAGGCATCCCAGTCCGTCCGTGACTTGGGTAGGATGGGTGCGATGGCCCTCTAAACGGATCCTCGGACAAGATCGATCCGTTCTGCACACGGTACTCGTACTCTGTATCGCCATCGAGATAGTCGGTGGAGTCTCCGTCGTGCAGTGACAAGTGGTCCAGACCCGACAGCTCGTCATCTAGGTCCCTCTGGTGACGGAAGTCAACCGGGTCGACGCTGAGTGTGCGTGCCATGCGAGTTGGACGGGCGCCTTGGATGATGTGGGGACGAGGGCGTGGAGCGCGGGCGGCTCCAAGTGCGATTTCCTCCGCTCGAGCATCGTGCCTTTCGTCTTGCCTACCGGCATTGTAGGCATCCTGCGCAACCCTCTGGAGGTTGTCGGGTGGCGGGACTGCTGCCACAGGATGTGGTGGAGGCATTGGTGGTGG
The DNA here is from genome assembly GCA_004154915.1 of Monosporascus ibericus. Lineage (NCBI taxonomy): Eukaryota > Fungi > Ascomycota > Sordariomycetes > Xylariales > Monosporascus > Monosporascus ibericus. The sequence goes on along the minus strand of QJNU01001167.1, from coordinate 3,249 downwards.
TCCGTAAGGTCCTGTTACCCCTGGGAATAGGGGTCCGCTGCCAATCACGTGCTGCTTTCCTGGTTTCGCATGGCGCCTAGGGTGGTTGAACCCGTGGGGCTGGCAGTTATCTCGCCATGGGCCAGGGCCCTGATGCTTGCTTCGGTTATGACCACGGGTGGAAGATCCGCTTCCCGTCACCGATGACGGTAATGTCGCGGATGACTCGGATCCGGAACTTCCCGAGTAAGAAGATCCAGAGTCGCTGCTACAGTCACTGTGCCTCCGCTCCTTTCGATGAAAACGTTGGTTGACTCCGGGCGGGGCCGGCACGGGACGCCCACTGTTGTTCGGTGGTGGACCCTTAACTCCACCTCTGTCATGTCTGACCGGCGGGGGTCCCTGTGTTCCCCCACCCACTCCCAGTGGTCCTTGCGCTGGTCCCCCTGGTGGTCCTCCTGGCCCTCCTGGCGGTCCTCGTGGCCCTCCTGGCGGTCCCGTTGGACCCCTTGGTGGTGGTCCTGCGAATATACCAGGTTGTTGTGGCACCTGGTTTGGAAAGGCTGGCCAGGGCTGGTTGCCGTTCATGGACTGGAGTTTCTTCATTTCCCACAGCATCCGGATATCGGCGCTGCCCCTAGGTTCCCGTCTGAAGTAGGCGGTGAGCGATATCCTCTCATACTGTTTCCTCCTATGGCCACCTGAAACGCAATGGGACCTCCTTTTCGCCGAATTACATCTCGACTGAGTAATTGGGTACACCTTGCCCCGGCGCGCTTTTGACGGTCGGACCTCCCTCAGCTGGTGGTCTATTTGTGCGAGAACCCACTGGTAGTTCAGGAGGTCATGGTGTCCCTCGTGTTTTCCGAGCTGATCTCGGGCGGCATCGATCTGTCGCTGAAGAGGAGGGGGCAAGCCGTTCTTCTTCTCGATGACGGGCAGGGATGTCTGGTTCAGCCACCTAATCTCTTTGGCTATCTGTCTCGGCGACATCCCGTTGACTTGTACTCGGATGGCCTTATCCCAAGTGGGTAGCTGTAGTTCGCCATATTCGTCGTACTGGCTCTGCTGAGCCATTTTCTCGAATCGGTATACAACGTATTCCATAAGCCGGTCACGCATATCAGCCTCGGACAGCAAGTCCTCGCTGACGTCCGAGATCTCGACTGCCCGACCCTGCCGGAGGTCTGGTGGTAGCATATGTCTGGGCGGGCCGGGGAGTGCGCCCGGCATCCCTTGGGGGCCGGCCATTCGCGGCTGGGTGTTGCCACCCTGCCTGCCAGGGACGTTAAGCTGGACGAAGGGTTGTTCTGCCGCCATCAAGATGTTGCCTTGAAAGTGTAGGACTATGCCTAACGAATATGAATTGGGGCTGTGGTAGGGTGATGCTCTTGGTTATGCTTTCAGTTCGGGCGATTGAAGTCTGGGATCAACCCGTGATGTCAGGGGGGAACCAGAGCTGTATAAATGGTAGATTGGAGCAGCAATTCACTGACGGCCTAGGTAATAGTGCTCAAGAGTGAGGCGAGCAATGAAGCTTCATTCTTCGGAGCGGCGTGTGCGGCATTGCTTGACTTATACGTAACATTCGTGAGGATGGGAAGGACAAGATGTGCCTCGAGCAAGCCACAAAGTGCAAGTAAACTTTTATCATGATAAGTGGCATGATGATCAGGTCCAGGCCACCATCTGGCTCCTTCTCGGTAACCACGGACATTGTAGAAAGCCGGGCGTCACCGCTACCCATCTCCCTTCTCGGTGGCGAATCTTGCCAGCTTCCATTTGAGCAAGCCTCTCAACGCTGCATCTGCGAGCGTTCTTCTGCAGTTCCCTTACCTCTATCCATAGCAGCAACGCCCGAACATGTGGCCTTGCCTTATTAGGCTTGCCGTATTGCGGTATCTAATGAGCATTGCTTCCGACGCAACGATCCGTCCCGGAGGCCTGAGGTCGAAGGGAAGAGGGAACAGGTTTCCCGAATGGTAGGTTACGCCTCGATAAGGAGTTACACAACATATACCAAGTTTTGTTGCCATGTCCACGTTGTACAGTGCAAATGGCAACTCGGATTTGTGGGGTGGGCTTGAAATCGAAGGATACACCAGCAAATGCTCGTCTTCCAGTCGGGAGCACCCAACAGAGCCAGAGTTAGCCGCACGGTTTGCCCGACTGTTGCGAACCATCTCCCACCAATCAGGTCATCGCTCAATTGTCTTGTAGAAATGAGCTCGCTATGGACACTATATGTTTGACATCTGAAAATTTAGCCGAGCTAAGAGTCGGGGCGTAGCTTATGCAAATTGCATGCATGAAGCTATTCGAGAAAACTGAGGGAAGCTTTCTCCAACCAATTAGCAGCTCGCGATCTCAAACGCCCCAAGGCAATATCGTGTCTGCAGGCATACTCTAGCGTTCGTTCTCGGTGTGCCCTTCGGTCTTCTGAGTTGGAGTCCTACGGCGCAATGACAACGCACGCACACCATCTATTATTTCCATCTTACTCTGCGAATCGGTCACGGGAACAAGAGGCGTGAGTTCTGGTTCGCGTCCCAGACCGTTGATACGCTCTAAGTGATATCCCGGGCGTAAGGGAACCCTTCAGATCCTACGAAGGGCGAATGTGCACGCCGCATATTACGTACCATATTGTATGCCGCATATGAGGCTCTGCGATGAGACACGTAGTATGGGAGTCACATCCTCTTCTTTGGATATCGAACTGCCGTTACCTGCTCCACGTTCGCTTAGGCGTACGCTCTCCCCGCCACCCCTCAGGCTATTCGCTTTTCTATCGCTAAGCCACGTTGGAGTACCCTTCGATAAGCCCTCAGGCTGAGTCGTTCTGCTTGTTGTTGCACTTAACTGGAGATTCATGCTTATAGGGTTTTTTTTTGGGGGGGGGGGGGCAAGCCCAGGCGAATTTTTACCACCCCCCCCCCCCCCCCCCCCCCCCCCCGCCCCCCCCCCCCTCACCTGCCGAATGTTATCCACAGCCCCATTGGACCCATTGATCTCAATCGGCTACTGTACCCATCAATTTGCACGCGAACATTTAGACATTGCTCATCCATTTTACCCATCACTACCCATTTAGGGACATATCATGATTCTTTCATATTACTTCAAAGTTTCATTTTTAAGTTTCAGTGTTTTCCTAACGTGTCTCACCGCTTCTTGCATTATTTTCTCCAGAAGCTTTTTATATTCTTATTGTCGGCAAATGTGTTGCAATTCTTCAGACCGGGGGGGGGGGGGGGGGGGGGGGGGGGG
>QJNU01001165.1:0-10470 GCA_004154915.1 Monosporascus ibericus | reverse complement strand
GTGCTGTTGCACTCATACAACTTTAAGTAGCTTAGCTCCGGAACACATATGGGCCGATCAGTAGGTGACCTTTCCGTATATGGGGTGCGCTACGCACCCCCCAGCTAGCTGACAGGTTTCGCATAATTGGACGCTTTCTTCCTAAAGAAAAGCGGTTTTATGCAAAAGTAATATATAACCTTTTATTACAAAACTAACCGACTTAATTATTTTTGTTAGCGAATTACCCTGGTAATTTCTGATCTTTCTTTATAAGTAACGTCCTTATTTTGTTACTTTACGGATATTTCTGGGGGTTTTCACGGGCGGGGAAATAAAACCAGCAAAAAATAAATAGGGAAACGGTCGGTATAAGTATAACTGGAAGAATTTCCAAGTCGGATAAAACGTTGTTAAAATCGAATAAAATAAGTTCAGCTTTTTAAAAGCCGGATTTAATATTATTAAACGGTATGGTAATTTTAAACGCGTCGTAAAACCTAAAAAGAAAATCTTCTTTTGCAATATAGGTATAATAACGTCGTATTAAATTCTCGATATATAACGAATAAGCGCGCTTTAAAATAAAAAAATAAAATACGTCAAATAATTAAAACCGATAAAAAGATGCGCGGGTATATAAAAAATAATAATACCGTTATTCGCGTAATATTTTTCGAATTCGATCGAATAATAATTTTCGTAACCGTCGAAAATAAGAAAACGTTTAATTTTTTTCGTACGCGTTCGTATATATTTATCAAAATACTAAATTTGTTTTAACCTTAATTTATTTGTTATCTAGTTATTATGGCTTATATTAAACTTTTAATCGGGTAATAATTAATATTTTCGATATTAAAAATTAAAGGAATTTTTCTTTATTAAAATAATAAATAAAAATATAATTTAATTTTGCGAATTAACAATTTATATAACTGTTAGCTATTTCCGGTTACCTTATTACGTTTATTTAGGGTTTTTACGTTTTTTGGCATTTATAATTACCATATCCGATAACATAAAAAGTCCTATTAAAAAACCCGTTTCGTCGAAATTATAAATATCCTTTTTTGCGATATCGTACTTTACGATTATAACCCGAACAAGTTCGAACCATTTATAAAACGTTTCTGGATTTTCGCATAATATCCTTTAATAATCGATCTTTTAATTTAAATACGTTTAAAACTTTTTTTGCTGTTTAACAAATCTCGACGCCTAATTAACCCCGACGCGTTTTATGACGCGTTAAGTAAGTAACAAATTAGCCATATCTTTAACGTATTAAAGCCGGACAGGAAACGCTTACGAATTTAGGTCGAAGATACGGTCGACAATCGATTTCTTTTCGGTCGGCGTCAATTTCTACAAAAAAGGGATATTATCGGTTCGGGCGCATATACCATAATTTCGGTTTTTTAAAGTCGATTTAGCAACTTTATATATAAAACTAAATATTACGTAACTAAGTTTCGGGTTTCGTTTTTTAGCTTAAATAACTAAGTTTGTTTTTACTTTTTTAATAAGTCGTTCCATATTGTTGGTATTAAGAAATAAGCAATTAAAGTTAGGTAATTGGAATATGTAGAAAATTGGCCGGCTCATTGATGTGGACGGTTCAATGGTGAGAGAAGTTAACTATAACTCGTACCATTTAAAAAATCACTAAACGGGCTTTTTTAATAATAGATTATCCTTAAAAATCTTATAATAAAAGGTTTAAAACGGTACTTATAAAGCTATAATTATAAAGGCGTTCCGGTTAATTATATTAAAAATTAAAGCTTTTATAACATAATAATTATAACTCGTATAAGTAAAAGAAAGATTTTATATACGAGCTTTCTTTATATAAAATATACATAAAAAACTAGTATATAATAATAATAAGTAATTATATTATTATAAAATAAAAGCGTTGTTAATAACCATGTATTAGTCGGCTTTAGACTAAGGCTTTATAGGACTGAGATATATAATCTATCCTAGTTATAAAAATAATTAATCAGTTATCGTGTTCGAAGATACTAGGTATAGTATTTATTATAGAAATTTTATAGTGGAATGATTTTTTATATATTTGGCTGAGCCTGAATAATGCTTAAACCTATATTAATCTTATATAAAATAAAAGCGTTACCCTTATACATTCTTTAAAAATAAAAACAATCGTACTAATTAGAGTTTTCATATAGCGTCCCATATAAGCTCGCGATTTAAACAAGCTTGCGACTCATTTTTCTTAACATTTTAATTACCTCACTTTATTTGTTCATTACTTAATACATACGTTATAAAACGTCTTATAAAAAAATCTAGGATAAACTTAGCCGTTCAAGCTAACAGATAAAACTTAAAACTTAATTATAAAAAGCTTAATTTTATATAGGATACTACCGAAACGACTATAAAAGCCAGATATTACGGTCGACGCGCCCGAATTAACATTATCTCTAATTTGCGGAAATTAACCGCGACCGAAAAGAAATCTATTATCGAAAAAGTTTTTAACTTAAATATACGAACGTTTCCTATCCGGCTTTAGCGTGTTAAAAATAGACCGAATTTACTACTAACTTAATGTATTACAATACGCGTTAAAATTAACTAAACGTCGAATTTTGTACGACGGCAAAAAAAACTTAAAATGCGTTTAAATTAAAAAATCAATTATTAACGGGTATTATGCAAAAATCTAAAAACGTTTCGTAAATAATTCAAACTTATTTGGGTTATAATCGTAAAATATGATATTATAAAAAAGTATTTATAACTTTAACAAAACGGGCTTTTTAATAAGGCTTTTTATAATATCGAGCATAGTAATTATAAATACAAAAAAACGTAAAAAGCTTAAATAAACGTAAAAGAAAAAGAAAATCGAACATAGGTTATAATTATTATTAATTAAAAAAAATTAAACTGTATTACTTTTTAATAATTTAATTAAAAAGACTTACCTTAAGTTTTAATATTTAAAACATTAATTAGTACCTAATTGAAAGCTTAATATAAGTTATAATAATTAAATAATAAACGAACTAAGTTTAAAATAAATTTAATGCTTTAATAAATATATACGAACGCGTACAAAGAAAATCAAACATTTCCTTATCCTTAATGGTTACGAAACTTATTATTCGATCGAATTCGAAAGATATTACGTAAATAACGACATTATTACTTTTTATATACCCGCGCATTTTTATTATCGGCTTTAATTTTTGGATGTATCCTGTTTTTCCGTTTTAAAACGTGTTTATTCGTTATATATCGAGAGTTTAATACGACGTTATTATATCTATATTACGAAAGAATTTTTTTCAGTTTTTACAACGCGTTTAAAGTTACCATAACGTCTAATAACATTAAATCCAGATTCGCGAAAGTTGAATTTATTTCATTCGATTTTAATAATATTTTTTCCGAATTAAAAATTCCTCCGGTTATGCTTATACCGACCGTCTTTCCGCTTACTTTTGCTAGTTTTATTTCCCTACCCGCGAAAACCCATAAAAAATCTATAAAATAACGAAATAAAAACGTTACTCATAAAAGAGAATTAGAAATTATTTAAGCAACCTGCTAATAAGAACAATTAAGTCGGTTAATTTTGTAGCGAAAAATTATATGTTACTTTTATATAAAGCCGATTTTTTGGGAAAAAAAAACGTCTAATTACGCGAAAGGAACCATATTTTAAGCAAATGTCGGAAAATTAAAAATAAACGTTTTTAAAAAGAAGAAACATTTATTACATAGAAAGGATAAACTCTTTTAACCGAAAAGGAAGGTGATAATAAAAAACTGCAGCTCATAACGGCTAAAAATGGTCGTCGTAAAAGGGTTAAAACGAAAGAACGGAAATATGGCGTTTACGGCAAACCCGGACATAATACGCGTACTTATAAAGAAGTTATAAATACGTTTAGCAAAAAAATAATCCAATTAATTAGAATTAATTTATGGCGTTATGGTTGCTTTATTTAGATTTGTTATTGCGAAGTGCTAAAAAACGAATCGCGAGCTTGTTTAGGTCGCGAGCTTGTATGGGACGTTAATAAAATTAAATAAAGTCTTTTAAGTATATCATCTTGCATTCGACATGTATTTAAAGTTCTGTACTTATCGGACTTATTTTAGTTATGTAATACTCTTCTTATTTAAATTTTTACATTCTTTAAAGAAATAAAAGAAAAAAATATTAATTTTAGTAAAAATATGAAAAACGGAACTATATTTCTCTTAAATACAAGCCTACTAGCCTGACACCTTTACATCGCTTATATCCTCCACTTGGTTTATTACAGCTTTCATGCTATATAAGGCCTTCCGGCCCTTATCTATTTATAAAAAGAGATAAAAATTTATTCTATCCTAACCTTATCCTATTAGAATAAATTAGTTATATTTAAATTAAAACGACTACCGTAATAATATAATTATTTTATGCTTAAGTTGCTTATAACCCTAATTATAAAAATTATATTACTTATTATATTTAAAGATGTCATTTCCTAGCTAGCCCTAAGAGGGGGAAGGGGACATATAGCTAACAGCGCCCGAGGTGCTCTAAGAGAATTTGGAGTATTGCTGACCTTTTGGCGCAGTAGCTCACAGGGTAGCCGCCGTGACAAAAGATAACGTTTCACACTATCTCGCAAGCTAAACTACCTCGCGAGCCGTTTTTTAGCACCTTATAGTAATCAATCTCAATAACTCAACTATAATACATCTAATTAATTCAAATTAATCGTATCCTGTTTCGTTAACCGTATTTAGAGCCTTTTAATAAGTGCACGCATTATACTAAAGCTTACCGCGGACGTTATAATACTATTCCTTTTTCCCAACCTATCTACGACCGATACCTTAAGCAGCTTTTAATAATAACTATTTATTATTACTCTTTTTATCAACTGAAAAAACTTGTTTATCTTATATATTAAGTATTCTTTTTATTAGAAACGTCTGTTTTAATTATTTAATTATATAAAATCGAATTGTTATTTCGACAAATCCTGTAATACCTGGATACGCCTTACGACGCGCCCTAGAACGCGCCCCATAATAAGTCTTACGACCTTGCGCTATCGCCTTATAACGTGCCTTAACCTACCTTTCTGAACGCGTTTTATGCCGTATTATACGACATATTCAAACCGGACAAAAAAGGTTTATATATATAAGTTAGGAATTCGATTAATAATTGTTTTTTTATCAGTCGGCTTTAATACTTTCGAAATAAAGGTAATCTTAGTTTGGATGAGTTAGAAAATAATCGATTGCGTACGAGTTAAAAAGATTAAAGAATAAAATGGCGTCCGTAATAAGCCATAATATAATGCGTGCATTTATTAGAAAGTTATAGATATATTTAGCGAAAGAGAATATAGTTAATTTGAATTAATTAAATGTATCATGGTTAAGTTATTTAGATTAATTATTACGGGTGCTAAGAAACGGCTGGCGCGGTAGTTTAACTCGCGGAGTAGTATAAGATATTATATTTCTTTAATAATAAAATAACCGAGTTTATTATTTAAAATTATTTAAAAACCTTTTATATAAGTTTAATTAATAATTAGTAGTTACAGATATTGCCTGCTAGCTAGGACACGCTTTGTTTACAGATAATCCTTTGTCACCTAATTATATATGTAAGGGCAATTACATACGGACTAGATTTATTCTTTCCTAAAACACATAGAATTAATATATAAGAGTTACGCTAAATTCCTGTATTTAATTACTATAATTGCTAATATAGTAGTATTTATTAGTTATTAATTACTGCAGCACGAATGATTAATTGTAATCTAGTAATAGTATAAGCTAAGTTATTAATTTAAAAACAAGCGAAATAGTTTTTTTTTTTAAAAAAACCTCGCTTAATTAAGAATATTAAGTTAGCGCCGTATTCTAGGAAAGTTCTGTAGTTAGCTAACAGTTAACAATTTATTTAATTACAGCTCCGTCCTTATAAAAGGCTAAAAGCAAAACAATAACCCCTTCTCCTTGCCCTAGCGCATACCTTTACTCGAAATATTTTACAGTAAAAAAATCAGAAGAAAGAGTAAGAGCCATCTTTAATAAGAAATAATTTACTGTCTTAATGATAGCGCTTAAGAATAAATAGGCGACAAGTCTTATCTATTTAAAAATAAAATCTAGAAATAAATTTTAATCTGCTTTATATATTTATAGGCAGTAACTTAAGCAATATTAAATGACACGTTAAAGTACCAATAAAAGATATCTATAAGTGAAAAAAAAGAATGTTAAGAGATTAAAGCTTTAAAATAAAGATATAAATGATATAATACAACGATTAAACGAAATAATAATATAATTGCTTGAGGAATTTTAATTAAAGAAGTTACGGAATGCGAATATATAAGCGAAGGCGCCTACAGCGTTATAAAGCGCTTAGCCTAAAATGCAGACGAATAACTCGAAGGAAATTCTCGTTACAGTAGATAAAAGCGAAGTAAAGGAAATTAACCTCTTAAAAGAAGGTGAAACGAAACCTAGAAGGTAATTTAAAAAAAACTAGACCTTTTTAAAAAAGCGAAAAGTAAAAAGGTAAAATTATACTAGAAAAAAGATGTAGTACGTAATGAATTTAACAATTTAAACAGTTTTTCGTTTTTTATTCTTATCTTTAAATTTATCTTAAATCCTCTCAAAAAAGCGTAATAAAGAATATACTAGCTTTCCTAGTAGCAGTTTCTTAAGTAACTTCAATAGTTTCAATAAAGTAGGTATACGCTTGAAAGAAAATAAACCCAATAATGGAAATAGCAAGCTTTATTAAAATATTATTAACTTCGTTTTTATATTTTACTGTATCATTATTCTTAAATCATAGTTCCTTATGATTTTAAGATTTATGCAGTTGACTTTTTAGTTATCTTTAACATTTATTTGAAGTTTTTATAATATTTTCATTAAATGTTAATTAAAAGCTTGTTATATATCTGAGCGGATTAACGTAATTTCTCCTAGTTCTTTCGTAATACTTTCTTTAAAAGAGAGTTTATATTCTTAATTACTAGAAATATAAACTTTAAAAGCTATTCCGTAAATTTAGTTAAGTGCTTTTAACAGGTATCGTATTTCCGATTTATATAAATATACGCTGTATATTTCTAATTATAAAAGTATGTCTATTTGGTAATTATTTAAAGATATTTATTAAATAACCCTTAAGAGCGACATTTATAATAGTAGTTGTACAAAAGATAAATAAGAATAAGTTATTAATTTACGTTTAATAATATAACGTACTACATAAGCGAAGCAAATGCACAAGCGAAGCGAATAGATTTTGACACGTCGCGACAACTAATCCAAATAACTTAACCAACAACATATCAAATTGATTTAATCGACGGTATTCCTTTTCGCTAACTATATCTACAGCTTTTGAACAAGTGCACGCATTATATCAAGGCTTGTTGCGGACGTATATTGCCATTCCTTCCTACCAACCCGTATGCAACGACCACTTTTCATAGCTATTCACAGCATATCTTTTACTACCACCTTTTCTAGCAGTTAAAAACATTTGTTTATCGTATATAGTAAGTATTTTTCTTTATTGGAATTCTTTATTTTAACAGTTTTATATACGTAGGGTCGAATTGTTGTTCTAATAAGTCCTGCAATATCGCGATACGCCTTTTAAACGCGCCCTAAAATAACGCCTTACAGCCTTGCCCCGTAGCCTTGCAACGCGTCTTCCAACAAGCCTTATACCCTCCTATTTTGCGAATATCTTCCACGTATTAAAGCCGCACAAAAAACGCTTACGTATACGGATCGGGAATGCGGTCGGTAATCGTACCTCTGTCGGTCAGTTTCAGTATTTCGAAATGGGAGTAATATTGGCCTAGGTACGTCGGGAGGTGGTCGGTCGCATGGGGGTTTGGAGGAAGGAATAACAATATGGCGTCCATAATAAGCCTTGATATAATGCGTGCATTTGTTCCAGAGCTGTATATACGGTTAGTGACAAAGAATACAATTGATTTGAATCAATTTGATATGTTGTTGGTTGAGTTATTTGGATTAGTTGTCGCGACGTGTCAAAATCCATTCGCTTCGCTTGTGCATTCGCTTCGCTTATGTGGTACGTTATTCGATTATTAAAATAAAAGCTTATATCGAGTATTAAAAGACTTATAAACTGTCATAGCGCCAGCTAGACTTAGTTATCCTAACAGTATATATAGCGCTCTAGGGCCTAAAGGGCTCTGTTTCTTCTTTTATTCTCTAGATGTCAGTCTTCTTCAGTTTTAAATATAGCTAACTTAACCTTTGTTAAAAGTTCGCATATAGTAATTTTAATATTTTTATTATAGTCATCTTAGTTATGCAAGGTTAATATAAGTTAAAGCCTTATTTTCTAGGCTTAGCTAAATATATAGAAAATCATTTTACGATATAATTTCTACGATAAATATTATACGCAGTATTTTCGCATACGATAATTAATTAACAGTTTTTAAGATTAGGATAGATTATATATCTTAATCCTATTAAGTTTTACTTTAACGCCGACTAAAACGTAATTGCTAATAAGCTTCGACCTTAATAAACCTTATACTCCTTAGCTCTATGGTTCGATAAGATTAAATAATATAAATTAAAAATATTAAACTTTACGCGGTAAATCTTAATAATAAACCTTAAAGATATACTTTAAAGGTAAACCTTAATTACCTATAAAAAGCTTTCGTAATCCTTATCAGTTTTACGGTTTAATTGTTTTTACGATAACGTCCCACACAAGCTCACCGCTTACAAAAGCTCACCGCTCGTTTTTTAATATCTCGCAACCACCTAACTTTAATTGTTTATTTCTTAATACTAACAATATGGAACGGCTTACAAAAAAAAGCAGGATGAATTTAGCTATCCAGGCTAAAAACAAAACCCAAAACTTAGTTATAAACGTCTTTATTCGATATATAACGTCTTCGAATCTACTTTAAGAAACCGATATAACGGTACAGCTTTCCGAACCGACACGATCTTTAATTCGCGAAAATTAAAGCTAACCGAAAAAGAATCGATTGTTAACCGAATCCTTAACCTAGATACGCGAGCGTTTCCTATCCGGCTTTAGTACGTTAAAGATATGGCTAATATATTGCTTGCCTAACGCGTTACGGGACGCGTTAAAGTTAACTGGGCGTCGAACTTTGTTAAACGGTAAAAGAAACTCCAGACACGTTTAAATCGGAAGATCGATTATTAACGAGTTTTATGCGAAAATCCAGAAACATTTCGTAAGTGGTTCGAGCTTGTTCGGGCTATTATCCCAAAATACGGCATTGCAAAAAAGGATATTTATAACTTTGACGAGACTAGATTTTTGATAGGGCTTTTTATAATAATTAACATAGTAATTATTAATGCCGAAAAACGTGGAAAACTTAAATAAGCGTAATAAGAGAATAAAGAATAAGTTATAATTATCTAGGTTATTAATTTCTAAAGTTGGATTATTTCGTTATTTATTATTATGGCGGGAAAAAATCACCTTAAGTCCTAATACCGCGATAACCTATTATTAGTAACCGATTAAAAGGTTATATTAAATAATAATAGCTAGATAATTAATAAATTAAGTTTAAAATAGATTTAATATTTTGATAAACATATTCGGACGCGTACGATCGGTTCGAAACGTTTCTTTATCTTTAATGGTTACGAAAGTTATTATTTAATGGAATTCGAAAAATATTACGTTAATTACGACATTATTACGCTTTATATGCCCGCGTATTTTTCGTATCCATTTTAACCCTTTAACGTATTTTATTTTTCTATTTTAAAACGCGCTTATTTGCGATATATCGAAAACCTAATATAACGTTATTATACTTATATTGCTAAAAAAGAATTTTGCGCCGGCTTTTACGACGCGTTTTAAGTTATTATAACGTTCGATAATATCAAATCTGGATTCGCAAAAGCTGGTTTTATTTTATTCGATCTTAATAACGTTCTTTCCGAATTAAATATTCCTTTAATTATCCTTACGCCGATTATCTCCTCGCTTACCTTTGCCGGTTCCATTTCCTTTTTAACGAAAATCCTTAGAATTATCCGCGAAGTAACAAAATAAAAACGTTATTTAAAAAGAAAGATTAGAAATTATTAAAGAAGTTCGCTTATAAAAATGGTTAAATCGGTTAATTTTTTAACTAAAAGTAACTTATTACTTTTGTACGAAAATGCTTTTTTTCGGGAAAAAGCTGCCTAATTGCGCGAAACGAATTATATTTTAAATAAACGTCGGAAGACTAAAAATAAACGTTTTTAAGAAGGAAAAATACTTATTATACAAGAGGGACAAGTTTTTCTGGCCCAAAAAGAAGAGATTTGCTATTTGCGCAGTGAACCTTTTGCTATTTGCGCAGTGACCCACCTTCCAGCTGGCATACACCTGGCACACCTTCCAGTTCGTACCCAGTC
>QJNU01001164.1:0-10474 GCA_004154915.1 Monosporascus ibericus | reverse complement strand
TACGGAAAGGTCACCTACTGATCGGCCCATACATGTTCCGTGGCTAAGCTACTTAACGCTGTACGCGTGCAACAGCACACGTATCTAGCATAATACAACAATATAACTGATATCCCTTATATCTGACAATTAAGAATTTCATTCGTTTAATTCGCGTAAATATTAACTAATCAGCTATTGCTAAAACGATATAGGTTATATATTAGTAAAAATCATTAATATACTTTAATAGTAATAATAATAACCGTATAGTCGGTATTTTAAATTATTTACCAGGGACCTAAGGATTAAGACCGCTTTAAAAGCGAATTTTAATTTAAAGCGTACGCGCTTAATATTTAGGACTTTATCGATTTTAATTAATTACGTTCGTAACTTATCAAATTTATAAAACCCGATATAACCTTATATCCGAAAAAACGAATTTATCCTTAAACGCGAAATAATACCCCAATTTCCGATAATATATTCGAAAACGTCGACCTTATAGGTTATCTTACGAACGTCCTTAAGATAACAACCGAAAGCAAACAAACTTACAATTAGGAATTTACAGCATATATTTATAAAAATCGAAAGTACGATACCTTCCGTAAAGGTATTAACGACCTTACGAAATAGGTTCTGGAGTTTATATCTCTAGCGATTAAGAAAATAAGTTTTTTTTTAAGGAAAAATCTGCAAAAGTGGTACGCCAAGCTGGCTAAATCCGGTAAGGTGTACGACGGCAAGCTACTAATTAATACCTAACGAGAATACCGCAAAAGGCTAAAGCAAATCTCGAAATCTAACAAAAAGTTAAACGAATAAATCGTAAGATGGCAAGAGATCATAATTTAGGGGTAACGACATAATATCCCAAAAACGAATATAACGATTATATGGGTTAACGGCCTATATACAGCTTTAGCTCCCATTATGGAAACCTGGATAACAACCTTCCAGATAATGAAAAAGTAAAGATCGACAGTAGTACGATCAGTTACCAAAAGGTAGCAGCTAACCTCTTAAACCATTAGGCTATAACCCATTAACTATCTACATCGAAAAACGTTAAGGTAACGTTTCCTACGTTCCACGGAACTTCCGCGGATCCTATTAATCAAGATAACCCCGATCAGGAAAAAACTAAACCCATTAACCTTTAGCCACGAAAAAGAATTCCGATACAAGCGCCGAAACGAAATAATCGTAAAAATTCTTATGCGGACCGAAACGCTAGCAAACGGAAACGTTAAAAATCAGATGCACAAAACATACGATATAAAACGTACTTAAGTAACTATCATAAGCTAACTTAATGCTTTTATGCATTCCTTAACAAAACTCCAGAAAATTTCCGATTTAACGAAAATTTAAGATTATTCGTTCGAAACCAAATAACTGCCGATTAATCCTTAAAGGAAAATATTAACCGCCTATCGAAAACCATAAAAAAGTTAATTACAAAAACAAATTAACTCCTAAAGGAAATAAAACGAATCCTAACGTACTTTTTAATTATTAATTAACGTAACGTTATAAACGCTTTATCTTACCCCTTAAAGAATTTATCCATCCTGGATTTAAGGTTTACGATATATATCTTTAATTTTATTAGCAAGTTCCTAAATTTTAAATTAACCGTATAAGGTAACGAAATATACGTAGGTAATAACTTTGTTCCGATTAAAAAGTACGGAAAGGTTAATATGTTACTCCAAAACCTTAACGGTACGAAAGCGTTGCGGCTTTATAATATAGCCCATTACGAAAAATTCGGATGCAACCTAATATTATTCCGACAGCTCCGAAAGAAAGGTTATTAATAGGACAACCGAAAGATTAATAATTATATTCGAAATAAGTATAATCAAGTTATGGCTACGTTAATAAACAAATTTAATTAATTCGTTATTAAAGATATTAACGCAGCTAGCTTTTATGTAACCTTTATAATTTATAAACGAAACGTTAACTTATAAACGAAAAGATTATTACGTATAGGTAACAGTACCATATGGCACTTACGCCTAGGTCATCCAGGCCCCGAAATAATCGCCTAATTATAATCCCATACTAAAGGAATCCGATTAAAAGGTCTTATAATAATCGAATATTAAGCATATAATAAAGCGAAAGCGAAAAAATAAATACGTCGCAAACCTTAAAAGGGAATATCCCGATTAGGCCAAAGAATTGCCGTTAACTTTATTAACTTCGAAAAAAACCTTAAAAAATATAAATACATTATGTTCGCTACCGATAAATACTTAAACTTTATTTAAGATATTTACCTAAAAAACCGAAAGCAAGATATATTAATTATAACGTTTCGACACCTTTTAAAAGTCCTGAAAAACCAAGATAAGGTTTTCTTATAAGTAATCGAATACGATAACGAAATCTTAAAAAATTATTAATTTCGAAATATGCTTTAATTACCTCCTTTTAATATTAAACTTAAACCTTTAGTACCATATACCCAGGCCTAAAACGGGGGTATAAAACGCTTAAGGGGTATAATTAAAGAAAAAACGATTACGATATAAAGTAACGTTAAGTTATTAACGTTCTTAATTATATATATCTTTAAAATAGCAATATATTTATATAACCGTACCCTTAAATATTTTCTTTTTTAACAAACTTTATATAAAGTTTATTATATTTACTTAACGTATAAAAACGGCGTTATAATACTTAATCGGAAGCCCTAAAAGGCCTATTTACGTACTTATGGTTATATAGTTTTATAACAACTACCGCTATAAAAAAAAACAAAGGTTTTAAAAACTAAATTTCAAAATATGGATTAACTTTTTCGTCGGTTACCGATTAACAAATATTTACAAAGTTTGGAATCTATTAACAAATAAAGTTATCGCTATTCGAAACGTATAATTTAAAAAAAAGATTACCTTTTTTAATAATATTAAAAACCTTAAAAACGATTTTCTTTACGTTACGGAAAATAAACTACAGATTTTATTCCGATAAATAAAAATACCTAATTAAGTTAATAACCACTTAATATATATCCAAGAAAAAAATAAAAGTTTAAACGGGATTTAATTACCGGCTAAATCGAAAGGATAATTCCAAAATGGTACAAACGAAAAAGACGTACGGAATAAGGAAAAATAAATTTATTCGTATAAAACTAATTATCTTTATATAACCGCTTTATTCGAACCATTTCCGACTTTTAAACTATTACCGCCATTAACGTTTGCATTAATAACTATTACGATTATTACGCTAGCGGAAGTAATAAAGGTAACCTTAAGTTTTTATCCCTTTATTTAACATAAAATAATAATAAAAAACGAAAGTATTTTACGAATTATAAACATAAATTTTCCATACGTTCCAAACCGAAAAGATATTATTAAAAACGATTATAAAATTTAAAAGGCCGCATTTAATGCAAAACGAATAACTTACTTTATAAGTACGCGTAATAACCGGCCGGTAAGTTACGGAAGTTTAAGGAAATTAAAAACCCGAAATACGCGTTACTTTAATCGGAAAAGCTTTAATATAACAAAAATAAAAACGTTACTTAATCGTTAAACCGGGTACATAAACAAAACTTATTATTACCGCCGCAAAGTTATAAAAAGTTAAATATATACCCGTTAAGGAAAATATTTCGTAACGCCGAAACGGCTTACCTGCAAAATTATAAGGAAATAAAGTTCTGGAAAACCGTTAATTAATCGTTTATTAAAAAGAAATAAGTGTTAAAATATATATAAATATACGTTTATAAGTTTAATAAATATAATTAACTTTAAAAATATAAGGCCCGTTTCGTTATACGAAGTAATTAATAACTTAAAAACGTATATAATAATATATACGTATTTATATTCGTTAAAAGGTTATTTTAAGTTTTAATCGTTATTACGGCTAAATTTAACCTAAAACTTAAGCAATATAACGTTATAAACGCCTTCGTTAACGCGAACTTACTTTATAAAATATATATAAAAACGCCCTTAAAATATTTATAACGTAATAAAATATTCTTAATTAAAAGGCATTATACGGATTAAAAAAATCGCCTTTATTTTAATAAAAGAATTTTATTAATATATTTAAGGATTTAAGATTTAGCCCCGTTCCTTACGAACCATATTATTTTTTTCGTTAAAGGATACTTTTGTTTTTTTACGTCGACGACATAGTTACTGCGTATAATAAAAAGCATTAAAACCTTATTAATTAATTAATCTAATAAATATAACAATAATATACCTTTATAAGTAATAAAAATTTATAATAATTTCTTAAAATCGAAATAATTAAAAACAAATTTAATAAGAAAATTTAGCTATCTTAATTTAACTTTATAAATAAATTAATTAACTTAATCCTTTAAAAAAATCTAAATGACCTTTTAAAAACGTTAATAATAAGCATTAAATTATTACCAAATCTTAATTTGGCTTATTTAAACTTAATAAATAAATACTAAAAAAAGATCGGTTTCATTTTATATATTATAGTTAATACGTAACTTAATATATTCTTTATAATATCCCGATTCGCATAATTTAATTAAAACCTTAATAATATATATTATAATATTGTTAATAAAGTTATATTATACTTAATCGATACCAAAATGTTAACGTTATAATTCGGTAACAAAAACTTAATAAATACTTAAAGTAACGTTTTTTTTGCGGATAATATAATCGATCGAAAAAGTTTTTAAGCTTATATAATAAAGTTTTTCGAAAAAATAATAAAATAACGGACGAATAAATAAAGTACAGTAACTACTTTTATAATTAAAGCAAAATTATTATCCTTTACGTAAGCTGTTAAAAAAGCCTTATTTAACTTTCGATTAATTAAAAAACTAAAAATTAATTTCGATATAAGACCGTTAAATATGTAATATAATAATTAACAAACCATACGGCTAATTAACGCCGACATCGTACTTTTATAAACAAAATTACGGCACGTAAATATATATAATTACTAGTTATAAAAGGTAATAAAAAAGGACCTAATTAAAATCGATTATACGTTTATAAGCGATATACTAGCTAATGGACTAACTAAAGCCCTATTACGAAAAGCCTTTAGGAACTTCAAAAAGTAGTTAGGATTAATAAATATCATAAAAGCTTTAAACTAACGGAAAAAAGCTTTAAAGGTCATTTTAAACGAGGAATTAACTAATTAGGAGGATTTAATCGCCGGAGGAGAAATAAAATGGACAGCTATGGCTCTAGAAAATGATAAAGTGTAACGATCAACGCCGTAAAGACTTTAAGGCGTTAAAGGGGTATGTCAGCTAGTTAGGGGGTACGTAGCGCACCCCATATACGGAAAGGTCACCTACTGATCGGCCCATACATGTTCCGTGGCTAAGCTACTTAACGCTGTACGCGTGCAACAGCACACGTATCTAGCATAATACAACAACACAACTGATGTCCCCTATATCTGACACTTATAGGTGTGTGGCGCTCATGGGTGTGGCACGTTATATAATATGTTAATTAATAAATTCATTAAACCCGTATTACGAAATTGTTTTAAATATTTTTAAAAATAATTAAAATTAATTCGTATTTTAAAAGCTTTATATTAGCGAAGAATATTTTTAAAACTTATTTTAAAAAAGAAATTAACTAATTAAAAAGGTTTAATTACCGAAAAAAAAGATAAATTAAATAGTTATAAGTTTAAAACGTAATAAAATAAAACGATTAATACCGTAAATGCTTCAAGGTATTAAGGGGGTATGTTAATTAGCTGAGGGGTATTTAGTGTTAGATATAGGGGACATTAGTTATGTTGTTCTATTAGGTCAATTGCAGGTGCTGTTGCACTTATACAGCTTTAAGTAGCTTAGCTCCGGAACATATATGGGCCGATCAGTAGGTGACCTTTCTGTCAGATATAGGGGACATCAGTTGTGTTGTTGTATTAGGCTAGTTACGTGTGCTGTCGCACCGCGTACTGCTCTTGAAGTAACCTAACAACGGAACATATATCATCCGATCAGAGGGAGCCTTTCCGTATATGGGGTGCTAACGCACCCCCTGCTAGCTGACACTTTCTGTATATGGGGTGCGCTAAGCACCCCCCAGCTAGCTGACACTTAGCGCACCCCATATACGGAATGTACGCGTGCGACAGCACATGCAACTAGTCTAATACAACAACATAACTGATGTCCCCTATATCTGACAATAATTACTGCGACCGCGTTGTTGCAGTATTCCTCCCATGTATCGTGCCCAAAGTTGACGTCCTTCCGAATAAAGGTTAACGCTGTAAGCGCTTCCGCTTACTGCTGAGGCTAGTTGGCATCCGAGCACATATGCCGATCGGAAGGTGACCTTTCCGTAAATAGGGAGTGCTCCGCACCCCCCAGCTAACTGACAGGTTCCTCCTGCTTACGTCCACCTGGGTGTAACGCTGGGGAAAGAGGCCGGACATCCATAACAAGTCACAGCACGGTACTGCGTCATATCTTGTCCATGCCGCCAAGTTCTTCGGAGCCTCTATCCAACAGTTTGTGAATAGGGATCATTACCCCAACCTGGCTTGGAAAGGCACAGGGTTACGTGTTTCCCAGCATGCCGCTTCTTCTAACAATCGACTCCGCTAACTACCGGCCTGAGCCTATCCCCCTGAGGGCCAGCTGATAGCAAATGCCCGCCGCTAGCATATATGCAATTGGGACACCTTTTATATCAGACTCGATACCTTTCGCTTCAGCTAAATAGTGATTTTCGGGTTAGGTTGAAGCATACCAGATAGACTGGGTGAGAATCGAACTTGCTGGGTAGGGCTTGTATTAAAATACGATAAAGATGGATATTCTTTTGGTATGTCATGATCGAACTATAGACGCTATCTACGGATCAGTTAGGTACTAGATAACTGCCATTGTGTCTAAGCGAAGCTTAGAGAGTCCTCATAAACTAATAAAGGAACCCCTATTTGGTTGAAGTAGCGCCTAACTCATTTAACACTGGCACTAAAAATAAGCCCAAAATCCAAAGGGGCCACAGCTTCCAGGAGAAAATGTCGCCTGCGGTAGATCTGTACTGGAACAGATTCCACACCACCAATGCCCCAGTTAGCCAGGGCATTATTCCCTCCCATCCAGCGTCCCAGAACCAGCAGGTTACAGCTGTCCACACTCCGACCCCAGCAGCAACAACCCTCCTAGCATTCATATCGCCGATAACAAGCGGTACTGTTTTCCTCCCAGTAGCTCTGTCTCCCGTCATATCCCTGAAATCCTGAGTATGGCTAGTTGTCGTCACGGCGGCGGCGAGGATAAATAGCCAAATAGCCGCTTCACCTCTGCCTGAAAAGATCGAATGTTGCGTAGCGACCTCGAGCGGGCCTGCAAAAAAACAGGCAAATCCAAGTCCGTTCTGGAGATTTTTGAGAAACGGGTGTGAGGCTCCGCCCCACTCATTATACCACAGACAGAATACCGCTTCTAGAAAGCAAGGGACGAACCCACCGCTCCTCAACGCGACCACTAGAATTACTGGGTACATGCAGTACATGATCAGCGTAGCCTGTCGAGTTGTGAGCCGACCAGAAGGCAGAGGTCGCCAAGGCTTATTCAGGGCGTCTTCGGCAATCGCAGCCGGGTGTCGTTGGTTGTGTAGGTTAAAGAGGAAGAGGTTGCTCCAAGACCATAGCAGCATCGACGGGGAAGACATGAGTATTTGAGCGGGAGATAAAGCCGGGCCCATATGGAATCGGGGAGCAACGAGAGCGTTCAGGGAACCGAAGAGGAAGCCCATGCAGATGATGTCTTTAATGTTATTACAACTGAACAGATATACAGTGTGGATGTGATAGACAAGAGACTTAAGGTGACTGTGAAGTGTCCTTAAGGGGGCAGGAGAGGGATAGGACAATAGATCGAGTCCGGAGGGGACCCGGACTGTTCGGATCATGATAGAAGTTGGAAACCCTAACTAAGAGAACGTCCGAAGATCAATTGCGGGCTGGACTAGAGTGTATCTGTTCCGAGGCGTTGCTTAAAATAATCAGGAAGGTAGAGTATACGCTTCTTATACTTTCATGGGCTAATGGAAGTGGCTAATCATCATTCAGCGTTCTCGTCAAGCGGGTCCATGTTCGAATCCGCCATTCTAAGATTCTAGAAATGTGGTGGACCAGGAGAGGAGCTTGGAAAGCTGATGCCGGCGCAGGTACCCCCTTCGCCGTTGGCTGCACCTGAGGTTTGTGTTGCAATTGATAATAGGAGTCATTATTTCTTAGGGGCGAAGAGAAAGGGGCAATGCAGGCGAAGGAATTTAGGCCAAGGCATGGCCGATCCCTGCGCTGTAGCTTATCGTTATCATTCCTCCAATTTGATTTAAAGGGCTATCACCTGCTGTGGTTCACCCCGCTGCGAAAACAGGCATGGCATTTGCATCCAGAATCCTTTCGATGTACGAGAAGTGCGTTCTGCCTGAAGATATCTTGCACATTAATGGCAAGGATGCACATTGATCCCTGATTTTCACCGATTGGAGAAGACCCAAGACTCCAGCTTCCCATTCTCACCGAAAAGATTACCCTATTAACAAGAAGAGCTCACTGGGAAAAGGCGGAGAGAGATGTACCATCAGACCACATTAGCTAGTACATTAAGACCCGCTATATGCGGCTTACCTGCACATTTTATGTGAGCCAATGATAAATGCTGAGGGAAATTTGCTCTCCGGATGTGCGAACCGAAGGCACGTCGAAAGATCGTAACCTCGAAGTTCGCAGTAAGCACATACTAATTCGACATTCATATTGCAGCATAGGCCGAAGTAAAACAATCCGCTCCACCAACCAGCCACATGGGGTGGATGGCACGTCCATCCACTTAGGGTGACGGAGGAACCACTCACTGAAAATTACCCACGGCCCACGGGTACCCGCGTGTAGTGCCAAGGACCCATGGGTGACCCATGGGTCCTTAGCATTACCTATTAGGTACCCGCGGGTAATATTAAAAACTTATTAAGTACCTACGATAATTTATCAGCAAAATACGTAAAATTTAAATTATAATAATAAAATAATAAAATAATTCGAAATAAGCAAAAGCTATATATTTAACAGGTAGTTATTATTAATTAAATAATTAAATATTTTAATTTATAAAATTAAAGTAAAAAAATAACAATATTTAAAAATTATACAAATTAATAAACGATTATTATTAACTAAATGTTACAGGAACAGGGGTTCCGGTCTTTAAGAGACCTACTTTGTCAGGCCTAGTGTGAACGTATTACGGGTAAATCACGGATTACAAGGCTTGGCCCTTTTGATATTTAAATAATTTAAGTAATCTGGATTAGATTATTTAAATTACATAAATCTACGACATACTTATTAAAAAATAATAAGATATATATAAACCAAGTTTTTTATATAAATAACATTTATTTAGTTTCGTTCCTTAGTTATTAATTTAAGCCTATTGCTAAAGGTAGTCGTTTTTTATTATAAGAAAAGTTTTTAAATATTTTTAACGAATAAACCTTTAATAAATTATTTTTCGCCTTATTATTACCTGCAAATTAAGACTCTTTTCGAATATTATTAATATTTCCAGGTAAATATATAACAGGTTCGTTATATTTTAAGAGCTTTTTAATTAACAGCCGACGGATAATTTTTAATTTAATTAAACATAAACTTTTTTAAACTTGATAAAAACGATAACATAAAACGACGTTTAAAAAATAAATAATATATCCGATTTCCGTTATAAACTAATAAAGAATTAATAATTAAATTAAATAATTTACTTTCTATCGAAAGAATTCTTTAATTAATTAATTATATTATCCCTTTTATAACCCGAAATAAAGGAAATCCTTTTTCTTTCCAAACCTAGCATTTAATCCCGGCTTTAAAAGATACTATCGAAATCCAGGGAAATTCGGAAAAGGAAAAAAAGTTAAAGGTCCAGGAACCTTAAGGCCTAAAAGGAAAAGAAAAAAAGCTTTCCCCCGAAGAAAAAATGGAGATTTTGTTACGTAAATTTTAAACCTTAAAAAGGATAAAAAGGAAAAATCTTAACCCTTTAAAAAAAAATGGCTTAACTTACCTAAAGAATAAAGGAAAGAATTCTAGCACTCTTTTTATTCGGCTTTATCGGTACCGCGAAGCTATTATCCCACCTCTTAGTTATTACGGAATGCCGGAAATTAAGGGTTATAAGTTAATTACCTTAAAGTTTTATAACGGAACTATAAATATGAAAAAGATTTTCGTTAAAGTTAAAACTTACCTTAAATTTTATTAAAGTTTTTAACGAAAAATTATCAAAAAGTAATAACCATCTTTTAATTACTTATTATAGATAAGTTTTTTTTATAATTCTGTCAGCAGTCACAGTGATCAAATGCAGGAATCTGGCGTAACTCTCATGCGTTGGTTCTATGTGTTCTAGGAAAGGACAAATCTAGTCCGTGGGCAATCG